>PVKP010040852.1:0-19175 GCA_004027715.1 Plecturocebus donacophilus
GGAGGCTGACTGTCCAGCCCCCGGACCTCCATGGAGGCTGGTCCCTGGGAGACGGGTCCCTCGACACCACCAGTCACAGGTCTGCCTTGGTCCTGCCAGCCTCAGGGGAGCTCCCAGGCCCACCTCCAGCCTCTGACTCACCCAGACCTGGGGCCAGACAGGTGCGTTCCATGACAACATGCAGCTGCCCCAGGGAGCCACTGGGCACCCCATCCCTCTGTGTTTCCTCAGCCACTCAACAAGGAACGTAGCCGGGCACCGACCCTGTGCCAGGTGTGTGCTGGGCCCTGGAACCACCTGGGAGACAACATGCAGCTGCCCCAGAGAGCCGCCGGGTGCCCCATCCCGCTGCATTTCCTCAGCCACTCAACAAGGAAGAGAGCCGGCCACCGACCCTATGCCAGGCGTGTCCTGGGCCCTGGAACCACCTGGGAACAGGACCATAGGCCCCTGCCCACCTGGAGCTCACAGACTAGTGAGAGCAACAGTCGATTCCAGTAAAACCCAAGGACAGAATGACAGAAGGTGCCGAGAGAAACCAGAGGATGCCGAGAAGTCAGGGTGAGGGGAACCGAGGCTGCTGGGCAGTGGGGGAGGGGTCACATCTAAGCTGATAAAGATCAAAGAGACCAGCCACATGGAGGAGAGCAGGAAAAGGCATTGCAGGCGGAGGGAACTGCACGTGCAAAGGCCCTGTGGCAGGAAAGGGCTCAGGTGTCCACGGGAGAGACAGCAGGGAGAGGAGGGAAGGCGAGGGCTGGCCCACACAGGCCTGGGGCCGCAGTGGGGGGTCTGCACTTGATCCTGGACCGAAGGAGAAGCCACTGAAGGAGAAGCCACTGAAGGGTCAGGAGGAAAGGAACGTGACCAATCCTCATTCAGAAGAACCTTCTGGGAGCCCAGGGCTAAGCACAGGGCCTAGCATACAGTTGGTGCTCGATGAATGCTTACTGACAATGACACTGCAGGAGGGAAGTGGGGAGACTCTGTGTAGGGCAATACTGACCGGTCTCACATGATTCACCTGCACTAACACCCAGCTAGGCAGGGCAGGGGTTTCCCTCAAGGACAGTAAGAAGCCGGTGTTTGTGGAGCAGCTGCCACCTGCCTGGCCCTGGGCGCAAGCTCCTTACATGACAGCAGAAATATCCTCAGTGATGACCCCAGGAGGAGGGGGCACAGATGTCCCCAGTGAGGACCAGGAGGAGGGGACACAAATGTCCCCAGTGAGAACCAGGAGGAGGGAAACAGGCATCCCAGGAAGAGGGGCACATGTGTCCCCTGTGAGGACCCAGAAGAAGGATACATCGTCATCATGGTTAGGATCTCAGATGGATGGTCCACAAACGGCTCCAGTGAGGACCGGAAGAAAAGTACACCAATCTCCCGGTGGGAACCAATGCTGTTTTTACAATGAAAGAGGCACAGAGTGCAATGCTCTAACCTGATGCTAGTGCACTTGAGACAGGACTCTCATTAAAAAGTGCATCAAGAAATATTTCAATCCAGAAATCAATGGGAGCTCATGGAAAGGATTACTTGCTGAATAATGAGGAAGGAAAGCCGATAGAACTGAGTAAGCGGCAGAGCCACAACTCACCTCCTGATTGTGTGGTCTGAGACTCCAAATTAATAAAACCGTGACACTGAAATATGAGAAAATATGCCATTTAACAGGCGGAAGAAACCAGCTACTCTGACAACGAAAGATAGCGGGGGGCATCAGAGCCTGCAGCCAGGTCTGGACATTTTGTAGCCAAATGAGTGACTCTGGAAAACCCCACCTGTATCCCGAAATGAGCCCTGGGTTGGACCTGCAACCTAGTCATACCCTTGCTCCTCACAGAGTCAGAGCTCAGACTCCTAATACCTTCTCTGTCTTAGAAGCCAGTCAGCCCTGTCCATCCTTCCACCCTCAACATATAATCCACCCCTTCCAGGAAGTCCACTCTGATTACACCAGGCCCCACAGTCACCCAGCTCTGACCTCAGCCTATCTTCACCTCAAGGGCAGGTGGGCACAGCAGAACTTTCTGAGCCACATGCTAATGTTTAGTAGTAACGTGGACAGGGACAGAATAATGTTTCTGCAGGTAAGAATTTGGAATCTGGAGTCAGAGAGACCTGTGTTGATATTCCAGTTTGCTGCATGACCCTGGTCAAAGGACTTTACCATCTGAGCCTCAGTTTCTTCATCTGTGAGGTGGACACATGATTCCCACCTCACAGCAGATTTAACAAAATGCTGAATGTAAAGTGTTGCCATGATGCCTGGCATTTAGGTGAGGCTCAAGAAATGTTGGTCACAGTTATCACAGCACTTCACAGTCTGCAGAGCCCAGCCACACCTGTCAGGTTGAAATTCTGTCCCCCGCAGAAGGGACTGCATCTGATCTTTCTGCAGCACTTTCGAGTTTGCAGATCCCATCCTCGGCCTTCATCTTAGGGGATCCTCAGAGCAACCCCAAGGAGCAGGCAAGAGTGTGCACCTGGGGCCAGAATCCCTGGGTTCATAGCCTGCCTCCACCACATCCTGGCTGACCCTGAGCAAGGAATTTTCCCTGTTTAAGCCTCAGTTTTCCCACCTGTGAAATGGGACCACCCAGAATGCCTGCCTCACAAGGCTGTCGTAGGATTGCACTGAGAAAGCATCTAGGGTGTGTCATGTCTGGGATCTTCATCATCCTCTCCATTTTACAGATGAGGAGACTGAGGCTCAGAGAGGGAAAGTGGCCTCCTTGAGTCCTCGCAGCCGCTGATGTTGCTGGCCAGGATTCAGACATTGGTGCTTTGACCCGCTGTCCACTGCGCAGTCCCAGAAGCTGCTTTATCTTCTCAGCTTTATCGGCACAGACGTGGGCAGAAACCCAGAGTCCCTCACTCTTGTCTGCACGGGATCAGGGCCAGGCCGGCATCTGCTGCCCAGGCAGTGCCCAGGACAAGGGGGTAGCAAAAGCGTCCATAGATGACTGACCACATGCCCATCATGGCACTGAGCACCTGGCCTTCATTTTCCCTTTTGTCACGACAACCACTCTATTCCCACTTCACAGAGGGGCAAACTGAGGCTCAGGAGGCTGAGACACATGTCCGGGATCACACAGATAACGGCTGTCAGAGTCAGCTGTAACTCGGATCTGTCTTTGTCCAGGCCCCATGTCCAAGCCAAGTGCTGTGAGGCTCCCGGCACACACTCATCTCATTGAATCCTGCCGCATCCTCGGAGGGAAATCTCCTCACCACACCCATTGCGCAGGCGAGGAGACTGAGTTCAGGCTGGGCATGGAGCTCCCCAGGGCCCCACAGCCAGTGAGTGGAAGAATCCCACAGAATTCAAACCCAGGACCGTCTGTTCCTGAACCCACAGTGAAGGTGGTTCCCTCCTCCCTGCCTTGTTCCCAAAGCCTGCAGGGGGCTCCATGATCCCTCTGTGGGGAGGGCACTGCAGGGACAGAGGGGCCAGCTGGGGCCCGCAGGAGGGCAGGTGGGGCAGCCAGTCTCCAGGTCTCCGGAGATCGCCCAAGTTGTACAGCTGCCTGGAACTTTGCACAGACTTCAACCCTTTGCAAAACCGGAGGGCTCAGGGCAGAGCCCGGGCAGGAGACAGCAGGTGAAGCTCACTTCCTGGAGTTCTTGCCTCACACTCCTCCTCCTTGTGGCACTAGGAGAGCTACTTGTCTGCACCAAGTCATATCTCTAAGGGTCTAGTGATAAACCCCAGGAAGACGGATTTATCATAAACCCCTCATTATCTTCCCTCCTGATGGGTCAGAGGTCACATCTATAACTTCCTGCCCACTGCTTCCTCATACAGATTCACGTCAAGGCTGCAAACCTATTTTAGGAACTGTAAATCCATCCTCATTTTCCTCTAGAAATCAATTGGAAACTCAGTTGTTAAATCCACCCTAACATAAAATGTCTTAAACCACAGGCTTTTTCTGAGCCAGGATGGGGCTACCTCCTGAGTCTGCAACTCTTCAAATCCAGCTTCTCTGTAGAGTCATGGGGAACGATGGGGATTTTTCTAGGCCGGGCCTAGCCAGGAACACAGAGAGCAAATGACAGTGGGAAACCTCAGCTGGGCAGGCTCTGTGGTTAGCATCACCCGCTCCTCCTACTTAGAAGCCTGTTCCCCTGGGCAGAGATCATCTGTATCAAAGGGGAAAAGATCAGCCCGGAGACAGTGAGGATCCCACCTGGCTTCCACTGTGCATCAGGCTTCCCAGGCCAACCTTCAGTCCAGGAGACAAGGCTTTCTCACTGCATCAAATGTAGACTCATGAACCCAGGATTTCCTTAGGTTAAGCTGGCGCTGAATCAAACCAACTAGTGTGATCCTCATAAGCTCTTCTTGTTCATAAAGAGGAGAAAACTTTTATATACAGGTGGAGAATGGGCAGTCCCGGGTTCACAGAAAGGTGACTAGCTCTGCAAACATTGCAGGGCTTCAGCCTCCTGCCTTCTTGGATTCCAGAACAGAAGAGAACAGGTCATGTGCCTTTGCTGAGTGATTGACGGGGACAGGTCAGACTTAGACATGTCACCTAGAATTGGGGGTGATCTTTGACCACATTTCTGCAACAGCAGTATCCTCCACTACGAACAGTGGCAACTTTAAAACATTGTCACAAATTCTTTGATTTCTCCTCCCCTAGGGAGGTGGAGTCTATGCCCTTTCTCCTTGACCGTCTGAGGGTTGTGACTGCTTTGACTAATGACGTATGATGGAAGCTGTATCACTTACAGGGTGAGTTCCCAAAAGCTGCCATGTGAGAAGTCCAACTGCCGCTAAGGCTGCCATGCAGTGAGGAAGCCCAAGCTATGTGAGAAGGCTACAGGTAGAACTCTGGTTGGCATCCTCAGCCAAGTGCAGCCTTCAAACCCATCCCGGCTCAACTAGCAGACACATGAGTGAGGAATTATCTGCGTGCTTTCAACACGCAGCTGTTCAGGTCATTCCCCGCCATTCAAATCTGGAAAGGACAGATTTGAATTTCAGCTAAGGCCCCAGACATTGTGGAATGGAGATCAAACCATCCCCACTGTGCTTTTCCAAATTCCTGACCCATAGACTCCAGCTGTTATTTCATACCACTCATGGGCAGCCAGAATACCAACCAAAGGACGCAATCCAACCAACCAAAACACCATCAAAAGTGCTTTGACTCTGCGCCTCCATCTTGAAATTCTCAGGAAGGCTGTTTTCTTCTCTTTGGAAAGCTTACCAATCCTGAGTGCTTCTGTTACCCTTTGCTGTGCAACACAAATCACCCCAAAACTTAGAAACTGAAAAACAACAAGGTTGGAAACAGATACTTGGTGCTGCAAAGAAAAATTAGCACTGAGACAAAGGATCTCTCAGTAAAGCAATTTTTACCTACTGCAGGAAGGATACTTTTGCCAGCCATTTTGCCATGAGAGTACAACGAACAAAGGAAAAGCAGACATATTTATTTCTTGCGCATTTGGGGTTGTTCTTACTGCTGTGTTTGATCTCCGTTGGTTGGAGCCAGACTTTGCAATCTGAACTAAAATTTGATTGGCTAATAACTTAAAATTTTTTTAAACAGGTGAAAGCAAAGGAGAAGTCCAAATAAGAAAGAGGCGTAGGCTTCGAGCTGGGACATGCCTGTGAGCACATTTAGCACAAATATTTCAGTTAAAGTACCAGGACGTAGAAAGTACTGTGTGCCTATAAGCATGTTTAACAGCTACACAGAATAGGGCTTAACAAAGAGTTATTAGCAAAAAGCAAGAATGGTTTATTCTTTAACAAGACAGGAAAGTCTGAAGAGGAACTTTTCTAGTTCCTACAAACAGCAGTGCACTGTTTCTCACAATGCTGTGGTTGGCCAAGCAGGTCCCTGCTGGTCTCACCTGGACTTCCTCCTGTGCTGCGTTCCATCTGGCCTGGAAAGCCCAGTCAGACCTCTCTCACGTGAACAGCGGTTGACTGTTGGCCAGGAAGCCTCAGCAATCCATGTGCCCACTCATCTCCAGCAGGCCAGGCCAGCTTCCTTAAGTGGTGGTTTCAGGGCAGCATTCCAAGAGGGCAGAAGTAGAGGCTGCCAGGCCCCTGAGGCCATCTCCCAGAAGTCACATAAAATCTCTTCACCTGAATTCTACAGCAAAAGCAAGCCATGGACCTGCCCAGATTCAAGGTAAGGGGAAGCAGACTGTCTCTTGATAAGACAAGCAATCAAGTCCTGCTTCAAAGGGCATGCACATCGGGACGGGGAGAACTTGTGCTGTGCACTAAAATCTAACACACTAAGGAAGCACTCGGCAAGCCTGTGGGAGCAGGGTGTATGTTCGTGCAGAAAGAGGGGTTCGGGGACAAGCCTGAGAACCTGCATGAGGGAGTGGCAATCTGGGCTAGCCTCGTGCAGAAGACAGCAGGATCGTGATCTCTGCTGCCCATCTCCATGGCCCCTGCAGCTGCCTGGACAGCCCTGACCCCCAGTGTGAGGGAGCAGGGGTCAGATACTTCCCTCCCTGGTGTTACATCTACAGTCTGCTTTCTGGTTCCTGCCCCAGAGCCTTCTGTGTTGGGTGGGCCCTCCTACATGACGAACAGGACCCTGCTGAGCACCTGGTGAGGTGTGGCTGGCAAGTGGGCCTGGGGCAGGGTTGGGTTGTCACACCGAATGATGGTGGAACTGGAACAGAAGTGCCGAATGCAAGGACATCTGGAGGGTGGGTGCAGCCCAGGGGTAACACAGGAGGGAGGAGGGACAGAGAAAGGTAAAAGCAAAAAGCTGAGCTGGGGGGTGGCCTGGGGTTAGGACATGTTAAGGAAGGGCCGCCTCAGGCTCTGCTGGGAAGCTGCCATGTTGGGGTGAGGCAGATGCCTCCAGCACAGCCCCACCTGGGGACAGAAGCCCATTGAGGGTTGTCTTAGTCCATTTGGGCCGCTACAGCAAAATTCCTTAGACTGGGTAATTTGTGAATGACAAAAGAGTGTTCATCACAGTTCTAGAGGCTGGAAAGTCCAAGATCAAGGCTCTGGCAGATTCGATGTCTAGTGAGGGTCCCTTCCTCAGAGATGCCAGCTTCTTCTGCATCCTCCCACGGCAGAAGGGACAAATACTCCCTCAAGCCTCTTTTATGTAAAGGTACTAATCATATCTACAAGGGCTCGCCTAATCACTGCCTAAAGGCCCGATCTCTTAATACTGCTGCACTGCAGATTATAGTTCAACATAGGAATTTGGGGGGCCACAAACATTCAGACCATGGCAGGAATCTAGCAGAGCAGCATGCAGAGTGGGGGTTCATCTCAGTCTTACTCAGCTCTCAGGGGTCTGCAAGCTGGGGGACCAGGATCAGCCCTTCATTAGCCAGGCACCAAATTTAGACTAAATAGTAGTGAGCAGGAGAGGGAACGAGGTCAAGGAAGACCTTGGAGAGTCCCCACTATTGCCATGTGGAAGGGGTTGCGGAGCAGGTGCCTTGAAGAGAAGGGCAACTGGGAAAGTTGCAATTCCCATTGCTCAGATGAGAAAACTGAGGCTCATGGAGCAGAGGGAGCTTGCCTGAGGTCACAGAGCTGGGGCCTGAACCCATGCCCCATTGTGTCACTGAGTCTGTGCTCTAACCACCAGGCAGGCAGCAGAGCCTCAGACCCTGCAGAGGTGGGGGGCAGGATGCGGGGCCCAGGAACCAAGACACCTGGGAAGGCTGGCACTCTGCCCCAGCGTCCCTCAGCCCTCTCAGAAGGCCCGGCTGTGTGAACATATCCAGCATGTGGGGGCTGAGAAGGAGGCACGTCTCGAGCTTCCACTCCTCACAGGCTAAGCGAGTGCCAGTAAATCACTCCAAATAATGGGGCCGTTTGCTCAGAAAATCGAGGAGGCAGTAAACAGTTGCCAAAGTAATTAAACAAACACAGTGGACGTGCCAGGCTTTCCAATGCTGCCAAGCTGCTCCAGTGGTAGCCTCCCCTTCTCAGGGTGGGAGGAAGCCTGAGCAATCTCAAGTCAGAGAATTCAATCAAAGCCTTGATTTACAATGGGGAGGCTGAGACCCAGAGAGGGTGAGAGACCTGCCCAAGGACACACAGCTGGCTAGAGGCAGAGATAGGTGAGAGTTGCTCCTAGACACCTAGCTAAGCAGAGGGTCAAGGTCATGAGGAACAAGGGATGAAATCTGGCAGAGGTTGAAGGAGGAAACCAAGGCTCAGAAAACGTAGGTAACTTGCCCAAGGATTCACAAGTTAAGTCATGGAGCGAGGAGTTGAGCCCAGGTCTCTTCAACGTATTTTAATTATTCTCTGCTGCCTCTTTCGCTTTAGCTGTGGGGTCAGGACTTTAAGAAAAAGGATGGCGTTGGTCAGAGAGGAGATTTCTAGCAGCAAAGGAAGGTGATTCCAAGCTGAGGGCAAAGCACAAGCAAAGGCAGGGCAGGGGAGTCAGGGACTGGGGGGACCCTGCCTGGTGCCCGTATCAGTTAGTCCTCTGTGCAGCAGTAAGAGGTCCACTCACTCCAGCTCGAAGGTCAAGGGAGCTTACTGGGTCATGGAACTGAGAGGTCCAGAGTTAAGCCCTGGACACCTTCCATGTGTGCATCCGGATCCAGCTCACCCTGCTCCGTGCTCCAGAAAGATGACCTGTGTGGACTGCACCTACTGTCTGTCTAGCTGCCAGTGGGGAGCACCCCCAGGACACACGAGGGAGGGAGGAGGGTGCAGCTAAGGCATTTACTGCCTGTCTCCCCAAAAGGGCCACCAGGGTCAGTGACCCAGGCTCACAGCTCCAACAGGGCAGCCCTCTCCACCCAGCCCCCCGTCTCCAGGCTCTGATCATTGCTCACTCTCCTCACCCTTTTCAGGCTCCAGGATAGTAATGACCCCTTCGTTAGTTGCCCACAGGTTCTGAACTATCCCTGCGGTCTCCCCTTCACCCTGCCCTCACCTTTTATATACTGTACATTTATCAAACTCTCCTCAAATTGCCCAGTTTTGTTTTCTATGGAGATACAGACTCATGAACAACTTCAGGTGTGGCTTGATCTAGCCGTTCAAATGATGTCCATCTAGACACAGGCTCTCTCCATCTCCCTACTCTGCATTCTGAGATGCCAGTTTCATCCTCAGGCTCCCCAGGATAGCACCCTTCCCTCTCTCATCCCTTTCCACCCCCCACCTCCCCACCCCACTCCACCCTCACCTCCAATGACCCGCATTCTCTCCATCTCACCTCCTCACATCACACCATTCAGAGTGGAAGAGAGTCTCCAGCCATAGCTGAAGGGAAAAAAGAGCAATTTGTTTCCCTGAAGTTGGAGCAGACATGTCCATATCTCATTGGTTCTGATTCAATTACGTGTCCAAACCCAGCCAGTCACTGTGCCCAGTGGCTATCTGGCTCAGACGAATCAGGGCCCACCCTGGAGCTGTGAGTTGGAACAGGCCATCCAACCCAAACCGCACAACTGAGAATTGTGAAGGGGAATACAGGAGAGACTGGAGGTGCGGGGTAAGGGGTGGACGGTCAGGAGGCTGTTGCAATGGCCCAGGTGAGCACTGACAGGCCCTGGCCTAAGGCAGTGCTGGGGGCAGTGAGAAGCAAGAGGGTTCAGAGACAGAAGTGCAGACATCCACTCCTGCATCCCAAAGGCCTGGGTGAGAAATTGAATTCCAGAGTTGGCATCTGGCCCTGCCTAATTCTGGACTTGCCTCCTAGGTCTCCCCAGACAAGGTTGGTGGATGATAGTGGGGAAAGACCAGCAACCATACAGGACGGGGGAAAGGCCCAGACTGAGGAACCTTATGGACCTGGGTTCAAATCCCAGCCCTGCCCCACACTTGCTGTGCAACCCTAAGCAAGTTACCGATGTCTCTGAGCCTTGGGTTTCTTATCTGTACAAAGAGGGGTTAGACTTGCTTACAGGGATCAACCACCCACGCCAAATTCTGGGGCAATGCGGGCTGCAGCACAAAGATAGACCCTGAGATAGGAAAGAAGTTTCCCACCTGGTCCTCCATCCTACCCAGCTAACAACAACAAGAACAACAACAACAAAAGACCCGGCACTTAGCTGTGCTGTTCAGGTACTGAAAACAGGATGAGCCTCAGCTATGTGTTCCGTTGAGCCTTATGTATACATTGACTAGATAACCTATTAAAAGCATCTGGTGGTACTTAGAAACAGCCCTGCCCTCGGAACCCAGAAGCCAAGGACCCTAACTCCAGATCTGTGGCTGGTTGGAGCCTGCGGTAAAGGGAAGCTGTCTTAACCTGCAGGCGCTTCTTGGGGTTTGGGGTTCCCTGCCTCCCCGACCCAGCTGCCTGCTACACTTCACTGGATAAACAGCTAGGCCTGCCATGGGTGCTTGTGGAGACCACGTACCTCATTCAGACGCCCCAGGTAACACTAGAGCAGATATTTCCACCTCGGGCTGGTCCACTCAGATGCTGGCTGCGGCATTAGGGGCACAAGAGCATTCTCTTAGTAAATGGAACAGAATGTTCAAAGGGAAAGTAACTCCAGCCCCACAACCGTGTCCCCCTAATTCAAAAAAGATACAACCTACCTTTAGGGATCCTGTTACCTCCCCTCAGTTACCCACAGGGGTGGTCTTTCGCTACCTGGAAATATTGGTCCTAATTCCAGGGAGTTCCTGAGAGTGCTCGGGCTTGGTTTACCGGCCACACAGCCAAACTGTAAACTCGTGGTGTCCACTGGGCAGCTGTCCAGCCTGAACAACTCAGAAGCTCCCACTTCAGGAAGGGTCAGTGAGCACAGTGGGCCCAACTGAAAGTCGTCGTTCTTGTCTTAGACGGTATTCCTAAGGACCAGACACGTTCTATTTTCATCAGCTCTTGAAAATGGCCGGTGATCCAGGTATCTGGTCAGCTGCCCAAACCACTTGACTGAGAATTGTAAAGAGGAGCCTCAGTTTGCCTGTCTTGAAATGGCAATAATAACATGGGTGATGGTTGACTGGTATATTAAGGACACATTTCTGTGGAGCTGTGAGCTCTGAAAAGCCACGGCGGCAGCCCATCAGGACATTTACAAATCCGTGTGGGTGCCTTACTCACAGGAGACTGGGTGGAACAGGTAGCCGACATCACCACTAGGATCCATCATTGGACTGGGCACAGTGATTCTGCCACCATAACTCAGTGGGCTCAAAACACAGTCTCCATCTGCCCACCAAGAGGGGACTGTGGTACCTGTCAGTGGTAGCTTCCCGTTCCTTGCAGGAAGGAAACACACTTGCTTAGTACCTGTTACAATGTTTGCTGCTTGCTCAAAAAGTACCGGACCCTTAGCCCCAGACTCCTCAGCTCCAGCAGGACCCCCTGTGTGCACAGCATACCCCAGAGTCCATCCCTTTGCCCCATGGGACTTGGGGCAGGGAATCTGTGCAACTGCACTAATGGACCTGCTGCCTGCTGCATGTAGGTGAGAAACTGCTGCGCTCCCATCTACGTAGTCAAGTCTGCTTTAGGCATCTGTGGCACGTAGTGGGGTTGCTCCTTGCCATCGTCTGCAAGGTTGAAGTTTTTCCATGACAGGCCCCCCAGGGCTGGGGTAGAGACAACGGGAGCTCTCCAAACAGAAGACAGAAGTACAGGAATGGAACTCTTCTTGGCCCCCAAGGATCCTTTCTCTGCCTGTCTTTCATCTGTCTCTGCCTCATTCTGCAAAGCAGCCTCCGTTTCTCTCACCGCACCCCATGAGGACAAGGAAGGGGGTCCCAAGCAGCTGCTTCCAGCTCCTTAACCCCAAAGCCAAGAGTTTCTCCCACTGTCTGCAGTGGAAGTCCCAGGGAGGGCTCTGACTGGCCCAGAGTGCGAATCTGACTTGCCAAGCCTGGGTCATGTGCCTATCCTGGACCAGCTCTGGTGAGAAGAGGTTAAGGAATTGAGAGTTCCCAGAATCACATGGAGCCATTGAGACGTTCTCACAAAGGGAAAGAAGGTGCTGGTACTAGAAAAGGGGAGGGGAGATCAAAAAGTAGACATTTTATACACCCACACACATGCTTACACACCTAAAGTCTGTTTCACCTGGTCAATTCCTACTCATCCCTTAAGATTCAGCCCAGCTCTGTGAGCCCAAGGAGTAGCCATCATGAGCAAAGCTCACCCTCCAGAGTTGAAAAAATTCATGGACAAGAAGTTATCATTGAAATTAAATGGTGACAGACATGTCCAGGGAGTATTGCGAGGATTTGATCCCTTTATAAATCTTGTGATAGATGAATGTGTGGAGATGGCGACTAGCGGGCAACAGAACAATACTGGAATAGTGGTAATAGGAGGAAATAGTATCATCATGTTAGAAGCCTTGGAACGAGTATAATAATGGCTGTCCAGTGGAGAAACCTATGTCCTCTCTCCATAGGGCCTGTTTTACTATGACGTAAAAATTGAGTCGTGTACATTTTCATATTAGACTTTTTGTTAAATAAACTTTTGTAATAGTCAAAAAAAAAAAACTCAGCCCAGCCTCCACCTCTGCCAGAAACCCCCTCCCCGACCACCCTTAGAGTCTGTCAGAAGACCCTCTTTTGTGTCACAGTAGCATCCTGCATTACCACCATCACAGCCCTGGGCAGCTGGTGCGAGTGTATCCCTCCCACCGGGCTGACTCCCAGGGCCAGGGCCCTGTCTGGTGCACATCCACTGGCGTAGAGGCACTTTCAGCAAGAGTGGTTTCTTGAACGCTGTCGCACACCTTTCCTGACCTTCCATAGGGTTCACTGGCAGTCTGGATCAGTCATCACCAGTGGGACGGAGAAGAGAGAGGGGACCAAATGGTGTGTGCAGCTGGGCCAATAGGGGCCCCGAAGGGCTGTTCTGATCATTCTGACCAGAGGGCTACCTGACCAGGACCTCAATGTCACCAGGAGCTGTCCAAGGTCTTCCTGTCCCTTTGTAATTCCTCTCGCCTGTTCACCATTCCCAAGCAAGCACAGATCTGTTTCTGTCACTGTAGATTGGTTACATTTTCTAGATTTTAATATATGTGGTCACAGCAAGTAAACTATTGAACAAATGGAAGATCGCCTCCCATCTTGCAAACAGCCACCTGAGACCTGTAACCCACGTCTTCCACGGCCTCATGTGGCCACAAACAAGACCCGCCCTGCAAACCCTTCCACTCTGCAATTACACTTCTGGCTACTGATACTATAGAAAACCTCTCATGTGAGTACAATGAGGCATGCACAGAATGTTTATTACAATATTTTTATAGAGAGAAAAAATGGGAACAACCTAAATTTCTATTAGTAGGGGAATGATGAAGGAAGGGAGAAAAGACAGAGGGAAGGAAGGAGAGAGACCGGGAGGGAGGGAGGGAGATGCAAGCAATTGAACACGCCTTATGAAAAAGAATGAGGTGGCTCTGTATACACTGAAAGATGTCTGTGATTTTAAACGATAAAAAGCCAAATACAAAACAGTTCATATAATACAATACCTTTTGTGTTTTTAAAAACACACAGAGCAAACATACATAGCTAAGCATACGTGTACATACAGAAGTGCATATTCAAAGCATCTGTAGGGCTCACGTACCACTCTGATAATCGTGCGCTGTGAGGAGATTGAAAGTTGGAGGTGACTGTGGAGGGGGTTAGAATGGAGGACTTCCCCTTTATCTGAATTTGTGAATATAAGACAATGAGCATGTCTGCATACAGCACTTGTGTCATTAAAAATAATTTTAAATGAATGGGGGAAAAGTGACTGGATAAGCTTATTGTAACATTGCTGTCACAGCAGAAAATCCAAAACAACCTAAAAATTCATCTATATGGAGCTAACTAAATACATGACAGTGCCTATGGCAACCAAATTCTAGGCAGCCAGTGAGAGAACGGAGAATATCCATGTGGGAAGATCAAGTGAAAAGTAACTTTAAAAAAAATGCATATTATATGATGCCTTTTTTTTTTTTTTTGGCCTGAGTCTCACTCTACACCCAGGCTGGAGAGCAGTGGCGTGATCTTGGCTCACTGCAACCCCTGCCTCCCAAGTTCAAGCAATTCTCCTGTCTCAGCCTCCCGAATAGCTGAGACTACAGGCACACATCACCATGCCCAGCTGATTTTTGTATTTTTTAATTTAAATTTCTGATTTATTATTGCTATTGAGATTATCTTTTTTAAAATGTGTTATGGTGATGAACTACATTGATATTTCATATATATATAGAATATGCATACATACATATAGGCTATACATATATATATAGGCTACACACACACATACACACACACACACACATATATATAGTTATTCAGGTAATCTGTTTCTTCTTCAATGAGTTTGGGTAGCCTGTGTCTTTCAAGACACTGGCCCATTCCAACAAAGTTATCAAACTTATGTACATAGAGTTATTCATAGTATTCCCTCATGTCTATGAGCTTGATACTGACATTGGTGGATTTGTTCCATCTTTCTCTCTCTCTCTCTCTCTCTCTCTCTCTCTTTCTCTCCCCTGAGGATGTACTCATTTTACTTCTCTTTTCCAAGAACTTTTGATTTTATTGATTCTATTAATGATCTGTTTCCAGTTTCATAGATTTGTACCCAATTTCTATTATTTCTTTCTTTCTGCTTGATTTAGGTTTAATTTGTTCTTCTTTCTCTACTTTTTAAAAGTTACTGATTTTGAGATCTTCTTTTCTAACATATGCATTCAGTGCTATAAATTTTTCTCAAAGGGCCACTTTAGCTGCATCCTACAAATTTTGGTAAGTTGTATTTTCATTTTCATTTAGCTTAAGGTAATTTTTTATTTTTCTTAAGGCTTTCCTATTGATCCATGGTTTATTTAGAAGAGTGTCACTTAATTTCCAAATATTGGGAATTTTTCTGGCATATTTCTGTTATTAATGTCTAGTTTGATTCCATTAAAATCAGACAACATACTTGGTATAATTTCTGTTGTTTTAAATTTTTTAAGGTTTGTTTTATAACCCCAGGTATGGTCTATCTTGGTAAAAGTTTCATGAGTATTTAAGAAAAATGTGTATTCTGCTATTGTTGAGTGGAGTGTTATATAAATGTTTATCAGATTTAGCTAGTTGATAATATTGTTCAAATCTTGAACAATTATGGATTAGTTTCAGTTAATTGGTTTTTCTCCTAATTATGGGTCATATTCTTCTGCTTGTTTGCATGCCACGTAATTTTTGACTGGGTGCCAGATATTGTGAGTTGTATCATCCTGGGTGGTGGATATTTACATGCTCCTATACATGTTCTTGTGCTTTGTTCTGGGATGCAGTTTTTACTTTGAAACAGTTTGATTCTTTCAGATCTTGCCTTCGTCCAAAGGAGTGTTTAGTCTTGGGATAATCATTCCCCATTCCTGAGGCAAGACCCTCATGTGAATTCTACTCAGTGTCACGTAAGTCAGGAGGCTTTCCCATCTGGCTGGCGGGAACAGACACTCTATTCCCAGCCTTGTGTGAGTACATGGCACTGTTCTCTGGTTGGTATTCTCCTCCAGCCGCAGGAAGATTCGTCATATGTATGCCCTGATTCGAATTCAGGTGAATACTCCAAAGGACCCTCTGCAGATCTCTCTCTGCGTCGCTCTCTCCTTTCCAGTACTCTGTCCTGTGAACTCTAAACACATTGGTCTCCCTAGACTCTCAGCACCGTCTCCTCAACTCAAGGAATCCACTGTGTTCTGTTTGGATTCCCCCTCTCTGCACAACATACCGCTGAAAACTCTCTCAGAGCAGTAAGCTGGTGACCTCACAGGGCTCGCATCATTTGTTTTCCATCTCTCAGAAATCACCATCCACCGCCTGGTGTCCAGTATCTTGTGCACTTTGTTTTATATTTTTAAATTTTATATATTCTGTTTATTTTGTGGCAGGAAAAATCCAATCCCTGTAACTCCATCTTGTCCAGAAGCAAAACCCCTCATTTTATTCTTTATACACTTTTACATTGTGTAAATGTTTACGATGCACTTGTATTACTTTCTAAATTAAAGGAGAAAGACATGCTAATTAGGATTAAGGTACAGGGATGTGTATGTTTATTACAGCACTTTTCACAATAGCAAAGACATGGGATCAATGTAAATGCCCATCAATGGTAGACTGGATAAAGATTTTGTGATTTATACACACACACACACACACACACACACACACACACACACACACAACATGGAATACTATGCAGCCATAAAAAAGAATGAAATTATGTCCTTTGCAGAAACATGGATAGAGCTGGAGGCCATCATCCTTAGAAAACTAATGCAGAAACAGAAAACCAAATACCACAGGTTCTCATGTGTAAGTGGGAGCTAAGTGATGAGAACATGTTAACACATAGAGGGGAGCAACACACACTGAGATCTGCTGGAGGGTGGAGAGTGGGAGGACGGAGAGAATTGGGAAAAGTAACTAAGGGGCACTAGGCTTGATATCTGGGTGACAAAAGAATCTGTATAACAAACCCAAATGACCCAAGTTTACCTGTACAACAAACCTGTACATGTAAACCTGAACCTAAAATAAAACTTCAATTTAAAAAATATATATTAAGATGGAAGGAGCAGTTAATAACCCCAGCCCAGCAGCTACCTGTAATACATTCTTTCTGCTGGGTTCTATGCTCTTGTGCTACCATGAAGTGAAGGTCCTGGGGTCATGGTGCTGGCCCTGCTGGCTACAGCTTCTGGTAGCGTATGCCTGGCCATCTCCACTCTCATCTCAAGAAAATTGCTCTCAATTGTACAAATTTTGGGGAAGTGCATGTGACATGAGACAGGTCCTCAGAGCATAGAAAGACAGGCCAAGGTGGTCACTTCCTGGCAAGGGCTTGGCTGTGTCTGCCCGGTGTTCTCCCATTGTGCACACTTGCCTTGTGCGCTGACAGAGTTTTGAAAGGTCTCCAGCTGTGGGTGGCAGGGGCTCCAGCCACATGAAATTATACAGATAAACCCTTAAGCAAAGGGCACTGAAACCTTGCATCTCCAATATTTTGCCATCAGCTCCACCACAGCCCAACAGGTACATTAAATCACTAGAGTCCATAATGAGATACTCTAAGGGCTGAAATAAAGAAAGAGGAAGAAAGGTGGGAGGACTGCAAAATGGGATCTTGTTTGAGAGCCACGTGGTTCTGTTGCTGTCACTTTTGGCAGAAGGAGCATCAGGCAGGTTCTGCAAGGCTCCATCCCATTGTCTCAGAAGAGACACTACCAGCCCCATCAAGAGGATGTCAGGTCCACATGCATCCACAGAAACGCAGACAGCTGCTCTGTTGGCCTTTGACCTGCAGGGTACAGATCAGTTTTTTGAAGCAGAAAACATCAGTCCATTCAGCTGTGTGGTGGAGTCAGAGGCTCCACGCCATCATTGAGCACCTACTATGTGCCAAACTGGGGCAGGCCCCAGGGATGCTGGAGCAAGCAAGACAGGCAAGACCTCTCCCCATGAACAATCGTCATCATCTTTCCCATAAGTAATACATCCCTTGGTGGCTATGGGTGCAGTTCTGTGCTACGTGCTTCACATGCATTTTTTTTCAATTAATTCTCTCAAACACCCTCTGAAGTGGAATTTTATAGAAAAGGAAACTGAGGCTTACAGGAGTTAAGCATGCTGCCCACTAAAGGCAGTAGGTTTATACTTTTTTAATTTTAGAATTTTAAATACGTTCTAAGAGGCAGCATTAGAGTTTGAACCCACCTCCTCTGTCTCCCGAACCAAACCTGAAGTATTGCAGGGTCCAGCATCTCTCATTCTCTAGAACTGCTCTGTGTGGCACTGGGTGAGTTGTTAAACCTTGTACCATTGGCTAAATAACCCCTGCCCTGGGGACGTGTGATTTCCAACAGCTCAACTCAAGATGAGGGTTCCTAATAATTGTTTTCCAAAATCCTCTGTGTCCCTAAACCTGGTCTTCTCCAGTGTTCAGATTTCTACCCCACATCATTACCTTCCCTCTGACTTCCTATCTAAGCAGCCAGGCATGAAGGTCCTGGAGTCTCCTGCACTGGTCCATAGATGAGGGGAGGGACCAACTGGGGCAAGTGACGAGGGCTGGAGAGAGTTCTCTGGGCTTTGTTGTCTGACACCAAAGAGGCTAAGCACTGAACTGACAAGGTGGGACTGGGGAGGGAAACTGTGTGAGAGAAAGCTTAACCAATCTCCCAGTTTGACAGCCTTAGGCCTCAGTGTCTTTATCTGTAAAATGCAAATAATAAGTTCAAATAGTTGATCTAGTAGTGGGGAGTGATGTGATAATGTGGGAAGAAATATGGAGCCCCATCTACAGTCTCTACCTGAAAAGATAAAACAACATGAACCATTTGGAATTTTTACATGCAGATTGTAGAAAACCCAATCTGAACTTAAGAAAAGTGGAATGCATCCGTTGCAGTAACTGAAGGATTATGGGGCTTTCCCATTTCTGACCTGGCTTCATCTAGGGTGAGCCCATGTTCTCCCCAGAACTTGGTGTCTCTCTCCCTCTCTCACACTTCCAATTTCTCTTGTCTGGCTACCTCTTCAGACCTGCTCTCCATTAATAAAGATGAACTGGACCCCTTCCTGACACCTTACACTAAAATTAACTTCAGATGGATTAAAGACTTAAACATAAGACCTAACACCATAAAAACCCTAGAAGAAAATCTATGCAAAACCATTCAGGACATAGGCATAGGCAAGGACTTCATGACCAAAACGCCAAAAGCATTGGCAACAAAAGCCAAAATAGACAAATGGGACCTAATCAGACTCCACAGCTTTTGCACAGCAAAAGAAACAGTCATTAGAGTGAATCAACAACCAATAGAATGGGAAAAAATTTTTGCAGTCTACCCATCTGACAAAGGGCTGATATCCAGAATTTACAAAGAACTAAAACAGATTTACAAGAAAAAACAAACAAGCCCATTCAAAAGTGGGCAAAGGATATGAACAGACACTTTACAAAAGAAGACATACATGAGGCCAACAAACATATGAAAAACACTCATCATCACTGGTCATTAGAGAAATGCAAATCAAAACTACATTGAGATACCATCTTACACCAGTTAGAATGGCGATCATTAAAAAATCTAGAGACAACAGATGCTGGAGAGGACGTGGAGAAATAGGAACACTTTTACACTGTTGGTGGGAGTGTAAACTAGTTCAACCATTGTGGAAGACAGTGTGGCGATTCCTCAAG
>PVKP010040853.1:0-19178 GCA_004027715.1 Plecturocebus donacophilus
AGAATAGAAGTGTTGGGGGAACTTTAGAAGGAAGGGTAAGAAAAAGATAAGTTACCAATCTGTGGAAGGACCAATCTTAGGAATTTTTATTCCTTTCTGGGCATCTGTGGATTCAGTGGGTCCCTTAGCCTAGATTTTTGAGTGTGGGTAGTATCTCCTTTGTTTTATGGTAGTCTTTAGTCAGCTTTTCACATGTGATTCCTTCTTGTAGGCGTTTCCTGCTGCCTGAGTACTTGCCTTATGCTGGGATTTTTCATGAACGTGGACAGCCTGGCTTGGCTACTCACTCTTCTGTTAACAGGGTCCTGGCAGGTAAGGAAATGTTTCTTTGGCTTTTGAAAATGTGAAGGAGCAAGGAGCCAAATAACTCTGCTCCCTCCTTTACCTATGTTGATGTGATGGTGTCTTGGCATTCTACTTTGGGATCACGGTTTGATACTCAGTTCCTTACTTCAAGGCAGGAAATGGGTTGAAGAAAAATGTTTCTCTTACCCTATTCCTACTTTCTCCAGACCTTTTTTTTTAAAAATATTATTTGTTTAAACCGTTTGTTTCTTAATACAGCAATTAAATTCTAGCTATGCCTTTAATTGAATGGTAAAGGTGTCATATTTATGTTTCGGTTGGTGAGATACTCATGAGCCAGATCCTGTGATTTGATTAGGAGCTTAGTGCACATCTCTCCACTCCTTTGGTACTGCCAGAACATGGAGTTTCCAGGCACTGTGGAATCTTCTGAGGAAGGAGAAGAGAGAGACACCCTTGGAGCTGGCTCAGAAATCTCCACAGAACAGAAAATGAGCTGAGCAAGCCCCACGGAGGCAGTTTTGTGATGGTTGAATAGCTTAGTGACAGATGTTTTTGGGCTCTGAGGCGTGATATTATTGTGTTTTGAGACGTGGTATGTGCTACTGCTTCTGGTCAGTCTCTAGAGAAGGAAACAAAGCAGAATTCCATTTTTATATGTGGCAAAGGTTGTTTCCCTATCACCTCCCCCCTCCCTCCCACCTCCACTGCCGACTTATAAATTTATGAATGCAAAAGCATAAAAGATATAAAAAGCCACATTTAGAGGTATCTTTAATAAGCATCTTTATTAAAAGTTTTAAAATGACATTCTGTTTTGGAGAATCTGGGCCATGTGGTGATTAAAGGTGGGGAGAGATCTGTTGAGGCAGTGGCACTGTCAGGCTGCGAGGATGTTTACAAGCTTTATTTTGTGATTTCCTAACCAAGCTGCTGTGACAGCATCAAGGCCATGGGATCTGGCCTTTCCTAAATAGTATGTTTGATCCAACATCAATGCTTAGAAATTCCGGAAACCTCAGTGGTTTCTCTGTCAGACACCAGGACTTCATAGGCTCTGGCCTGGCAGGAGAGCAGACTATGCCACAGTCTCCTGACAGCCTCATCTGAGGAGGCTCTGGCCCTAGTTGTAAAACAGATGCTGTGGCCCATGCCTCTCCTCGCCTGGCACTTCTGTGTGGCTTCACTGAAGGCACGTGGAAGCTTTTCACTGGCAGATAATCACTTGCTGCCAGGCAATACTCCAGAGCTCTTCTCCACCCTTCTTTGTTCTAGACATCTGCCTCCACCGCCCCATACAGCACCTCCTGCTTCTCTACTGCTGGCAGATTTCTGTTTCCTTGGCATTTAGCTTGGGGGAACAGCTGTATGTTGTGTTTTTCTGCCTTCCCTCAAGACCTCTTTACCTCCATTTCCTGTTTTCTACTTTATGCCTAGTGGTCTGGCCCCAAATGGCCTAATTACACCTATGGATACCTTTGAATATCAGGGCTGCGTCCCAGCGGGCAGCTGTTTACAGATGTGAAATCTGCTGAGAAAATCTATCAAAGGATGCAGAATGCCATTAGGAGAAGAAACTCTAGACTCCCTAGAATCTCACTCTTGAGTTAGATTAGCAGATGGTTTCCATTCACCGTTAAACTAGTTTCTACCAATTTTTCAAGATGCATATTACAGTGTTTATCATTTGTTGATACTTTGATGACCCTCCAGATTCTATTGGCAGTTGTAGCATTTGTTTTCTTCTCTTGAGAAAATTCCAATAATAATAATACAGCAACAAAAGCCTAACATTTATTAAGCACTTGCTATATACTAGGTAGTATTTTAAGCGCTTTACACATATTTCATTTCTGTCTTCCAGTAAATCATAGGAGATAGGTGCGATTACATAATCAACAGTGGAAGAAACTGAAGCCCAGAGGGCTAACTTGCCCAGAGTGATGCAGCTAGGAAGTAGAGGAACAGAGGCAGTGGACTGTAAACCACCTTCCCAATCTGTCCCCTCACAGTTGTTTTAAAGAACAAGGCATTAAAATGTCATTCTTTTTCCTAGGACTTTATAAGAGGGAGAGAGCTCCCAGGGAACTTCAGTGTTTTTCTTATTTGTTTTAATTCTTCTATTTAAATGGTTCCTAGACATAGATTTTTATGATCCAGCGGTGCTTGCTGAGGAAAATCTTATTATGTAACCGCCCTTTTCCTGAGCCTTCTTGCCCTCCTGGATACAGATGTTTTGCTTTTTATTAAACTTACTTGTGATCATGTAATTGAGCTGCGATAATAATAGCTTTCAGAGTGAAAGAGCAATTGGCCTTTTAGCAGTAAGCACTCCCAATTTTCCTGAAAAGGCACTTTGTCTTGTGTGATTGGAATGAGATTGTAATGGTCCCAGAACAATTACATTTAGCAGACGTTTGCTCTGTAGCTGTTATATGCCAGGCACTGTTCTAGGCTACCAGAGTGAAGAAGACAGACATGATCTCTGCCTTGCTGTAGCTCAAAGTCTAGCTGGTTAGCCATGTCTCAGTCTTACTCTAAACATAAGTGGAACTTTTGTATGGTGAGTTGCTTTTTGCAGGGATGAAGCTTGGAAATTTGGCAGACCTGGAGGGAGAAAGCAGACACACACCTGCAGTTTTAGGGGGTGTGGCCAGTACTGTAGTGCCAAATGAGTCTTCAGTGGACCCTAAGCAAAGCCATTCAGAATCATCAACAAAAATTGGTTTGCGGAAAATCAAGATCTGTTCTACTTCCTCCCACAAGAGACAGAGCAATAATAGAAAACAGAAGCTACTGTAGAAAAGTGTTATAAGGTGAAGAGTAACTTATTGCAAAAAGAATTTTAAAAATGTGTTTTGATAGTCTGAATTTCATCTCTTCTCCCTTATCTTGGTGCCTTCACCTGAAATTCTGTAGGTTCCTGGTAGCCTCCAGTTGGTCATCAACCCAGGCCTCTCCCCATCTTCAACAACACAAATTCTAGACCCATACTTAAAGAGCTATAAATACATATAAAACTATTGCAGCTCTACCAGGTAAAATTTTGGGAGAACATGCAAAAGCCTGAGGAGCTCCCCCTGCTGACATTGTAGCAGACAACTAGCTCTGTGTAGTAACAGCAACTGAAATGATGGAAATGAAGCCAATGACTGCCTACCGTGGGCCAGGTACTGTCTTTCCCCCATTATCTCTTTTAATCTTTGCAGGAACCCTGTGAGGTAGGTGATAGCATTTCCATTCTGTAGGGAAGAAAACTGATGTCACTTGCCCAATATCACACTGAGAGAGGCAGACCTGGAACTTTAAACCAGGTCTTCCTGATTAAGAATTCTGTTCTTGGCCAGGCATGGTGGCTCACACCTGTAATCTCAGCACTTTAGGAGGCTGAGGCAGGTGGATCACCTGAGTTCAGGAGTTCGAGACTAGCCTGGCCAACATGGTGACTCCTCGCCTCTACTAAAAACACAAAAATTAGCTGGGTGTGGTGGTAGGCACCTGTAATCCCATCTACTCAGGAGGCTGAGGCAGGAAAATCGCTTGAACCTGGTGGGCGGAGTTTGCAGTCAGCCGAGATTGCGTGGTACTCCAGCCTGGGTGACAGAGCAAGACTCTGTCTCAAAAAAAAAAAAAAGAAGAGAGAGAGTTCTGTCCTGTCACCTGTGCCATGTTTTGTTTGAGTTCAAGTAGGGAGTATCTGCCAAAAGGTTCTTAAGCTTATAATATTTTTCTGCATGTTTGAGGCCTCATAAAAGTGAAATAAGCTTGGCATTTGACAGCTTCCTGGTAATTACTGGAAGAACAAAAAACTTCTGAGGAATAGGGGCCTGGGTAATGTAGGGTATTAGTTATCTGTCCTGCATAATCTTTTTTACTTTCATCCTAATGAGCATCTGCTCCCAGCAGATGTGGACCTGATATACTTAATTTACTATTTGATTAAAATCAATGGGAAGTGTCAGGATTTTCTTGCTCCTAGCCACAGGTCATTAGGGCCTGGTCCAGTGTCTTGAGCAAGAGATGGCTTTGTGCCCAGTTATCCTAATTTGTCTTATGACTTCTTTTTAAATATTAAAAAAGACACTGTTTTACTTCACTTCTTAGTATGACTTCTTTGACCCATTAGTTTTTTGAGAGTGCGTTGTTCAGTTTTCATATTTTGAATTTGCCAAATTTCCTTCTGTTGTTGATTTCTTATTTAATTTGATCATGGTTTGAGAGCATACTTTGTGCAATTTTATTTATTTTAATTTTATTGGAACTTGTTTTATGGCTTAGCGTATAGGCTCTTCTAAGAGAATGTTACCCATGTGCTTGAGAAGAATGTGTATTCTGTTGTTATTTAGTGGAGTGTCCCATAGATCCCAGTTTAATCTACTTGGTTGATAGTATTGTTCCAGCTTTGTATATCCTTGCTGATTTTCTGTTTAGTTCTATCTCTTCTTGAGGGTGAGTATTGAAATCTCTATTATTATTGAATTGTGTATATTTTCCTTCAATTTTGTCAGTTTTTTTTTTTTTTTTTTTTGACAAAATCTTGCCCTGTTGCCTAGGCTGAAGTACAGTGACCCGATCTCAGCTCACTGCAACCTTCACCTCCTGGGTTCAAGCAATTCTCCTGCCTCAGGCCCCTGAGTACCTGGGATTACAGGTGTATGCTACCAGGCCTAGCTAATTTTTGTATTTTTAGTAGAGATGGGGTTTCACCATATTGGCCAGGCTGGTCTTGAACTCCTGACCTCAAGGGATCCACCTGCCTTGGCCTCCCAAAGTGCTGGAATTTACAGGTGTGAGCCCCCATGCCTGATCCAATTTTGTCAGTTTTTGATTAATACATTTTGTGACTGTCATTAGGTGCACATATATCTACAGTTGATATGTGTTCCTGATAAATTAACTATTTTACCATTATTTATTGTCCCTCTCTCTCTAGTAATATTTTTGTTTTAAAGTCAATTTTTTCTTATGTTAATATAGCTACTCCAGCTCTTTTATGGTTGTTGATTACATGATATATTATTTTCCATCCTTTTACTTTCAACTTATTTAGCTCTTTGAATCTGAACTATGTATCTGATGGAAAGCATATAATTGGAGTTTGTTTTTTATCTAGTCTGACAATGTCTGCTTTTTGGTTGTTTAGTTTATTCACGTTTAATATTATTATTGATATACTTTGGGTTTGTTTTTTTTTGCCATTTTAGTTTGTTTTCTGTATTTCTAATGTTTTTATTCCTCTGTCCCTTCTTTACTGATTTCATTTGTATTAAATCAATATCTAATATGTCTTTTAAATTCCTTTTTTCATTTTTGAATGTATTTTGTTAGGATCAACTTCCAATTTATTCAGACTTAATTCTGGTAAGATACAGAAACATTTTTCACTATGTATTGTTCCCCTATGGCTCCATTCCCTCCTACCTCCTTTCTGCTGTTATAAATATACTAATGTTACACCTATATATATTACAAACCCAATTATATGGTGTTAAATTATTGATTGATGCAATCCTGTCTCAGGCATCCTTCTGCTTGTTGCCTGGTGTGGGAAAACAGAACTATACCTTTTATAAAATTTATTTTTCTTTTCCTTTTTTTCTTTTCTTTTTCATTTTTGAGATGGAGTCTAGCTCTGTTGCCCAGGTTGGAGTGTGGTGGCGCAAACTTGGCTCACTGCAACCTCTGCCTTCCGGGTTCAAGCAATTCTCCTGGCTCAGCCTCTCAAGTAGCTGGGATTACAGGCATGCACCACCACCCCCAGCTAATTTTTGTATTTTTAGTAGAGATAGGGTTTCACCATGCTGGCCAGGCTGGTCTTGAGCTCCTGACCTCATGATCTGCCCACCTTGGCCTCCCAAAGTACTGGGATTACAGATGCGAGCCACTGTGCCCAGCCTTTTCCTCATTAACTTTATTTTTGGTTGTCATCTGCCCCTCTCTTCTATTTTTATTTTTATTTTATTTTTAGAGACAGGGTCTCACTCTGTTGCCCAGGCTGGAGTGCAGTGATCCAGTCATGGCTCACTCACTGCACCCTCAACCTGCTGGTCTCAAGCTATTCTCCTACCTCAGCCTCCTGAGTAGCTGGGACTATAGGCACACGCCAGCATGTTCGTCTAACTTTTGTACTTTTTGTAGAGATGGGGTTTTGCCATGTTGCCCAGGCTAGTCTCTAACTCCTGGGCTGAAGTGATCCACCCACACCAGTAGCCCCAAAGTGCTGGGATTACACGTTTGAGCTATGGTGCCCAGCCTCTCTCATCTCTTATTTATTTATTTTAATTTTTAATTTTTTTTTTTTTTTTTTTTTTTTTTTTTTGAGATGAAGTCTCGCTCTGTCACCCAGGCTGGAGTGCAGTGGCGAGATCTTGGCTCACTGCAACCCCTGTCTCCTGGGTTCAAGCCATTCTCCTGCCTTAGCCTCCTGACTAGCTGGGATTATAGGCGCCCACCACCATGCCCGGCTAATTTTTATATTTTTAGTAGAGATGGGGTTTCGCTATGTTGGCCAGGCTGATCTCGAACTCCTGACCTCAGATGATCTGCCCGCTTTGGCCTCCCAAAGTCCTGGGATTAGAGGCATGAGCCATTACGCTCAGCCCCCCTCATCTCTTTTAAAAACATCAGTACTCTCTCTTAGATGTTCCCTACTTCCCTGGTACCTTTGGGAATTATATTCAGGAGGACTTTTTAGTCTTAGTTGGTCAACTGAGGTGGGCATCTAGAGCCTCAGGCTGGCTAACTTTTAGGAATTAGCCTTATTTCACCATCTGATATCATAGCTGTCTAATACAACAAATTGTTTAATCACTATATAGCAGATCTTCACTTGAACTGGCAAATCTGGGTTAGATTAATAATAGAGAATGCAGTTAAGGGCCATCATGATATTACTTAGATGAAAGTGAACAGAGATGCATAATATTTTTGGTGTTGGGTTTTTTATCTCTTTGAGCTCCCTTTATCTTTCTGCAGTGTACCCATCTGGTACCCAGTAGCCAGGCAGATAACATGAGTGGTACATTCCAACTAAACATCAATTAAGATGGCTGTTTATAAACCCCAGATAAATGGACAATTAGTGGTGGTGGTACTGGCTAGTGCTGCTTTAATAATTAACCCAATTACATTTCATTTTGCTCCAGTGATGAAAGTGAAGGGAATAAGAGGCTGGCTTTGTTGCCTGGGAAACAGAGAAGTAAATGCAGTACTCCTCCCAGAGAACTCAGCCTTCCCAGTTGCCTTATAGCACCCGGGGCCTTTTACCTGTTTGGTGTCCACCAGTCAC
The DNA here is from genome assembly GCA_004027715.1 of Plecturocebus donacophilus. Classification (NCBI taxonomy): domain Eukaryota; kingdom Metazoa; phylum Chordata; class Mammalia; order Primates; family Pitheciidae; genus Plecturocebus; species Plecturocebus donacophilus. The sequence continues at coordinate 7,595 of PVKP010040853.1, forward strand.
TGGAGCATTTGGGTCCTTTCTACCTCAGCCCTTTACCTTGTCTTCTTATACCACTAGTGAGAAGTGTGCTTATTGAGAATGTGGAGCCTAGTTTCTAAGCTAAATTGCCTGTGCTTCTTCAGGCTTTTTTGGGGAAAGATACTGGGCCTTGCTAATGAACTTTTCTGGGTCTTTTATATGTGTGACTAAGTTTTTCTGTGCTTCTGTCTCTCTTTCCCCAGGAAATTTCTTCTTGATCTTTTCCCATTTATGCTTTACCCATGTGTCCTTTCTGTATTGTCACCTTAAAATGTACACAGCACTTTTTTTTTTTTTTTTTTGAGATGAAGTCTTGCTCCATCGCCAGGCTGGAGTGCCATGGCGTGATCTCAGCTCACTGCAACCTCCGCCTCCCAGGTTTAAGCAATTCTCCTGCCTCAGCCTCCTGAGTAGCTGGGACTACAAGCGCACATCACCACACCCAGCTAATTTTTGTATTTTTGGTAGAGACGGGGTTTCACCACGTTGGCCAGGATGGGCTCAACCTCCTGACTTCATGATCTGCAGGCCCTAGCCTCCCAAAGTGCTGGAATTACAGGAGTGAGTCACTGCGCCCAGCCAGTGTTCACAGCACTTTCTAAATGCTTAGTATTTTCCAGAAAGCTTTGGATATTACAGAATAATTAAATGGTTATGCCTTCAGGGAGTTTACGTCTAGCCAGGGAGTGGCCCAGTTTTCTATGTTTTGTTTTGGCCCTGCCACTAAAAATTTACTAATTCCCCTGGGACTTTAACTGCCAATCCTGATTGATTAGCTAAGGGAGGAGGGGCATAAGCCTGGGTCTGGATCAAGGACTTATATATATATCTTTCAGTACGATTTGAAGAAGCTCTCCGATCGTGTCCCCATTCATCTTTTTAGTGGGGCTGTAAGCATGAGTAAGTGGTCACTGGAAGGACATTTGTCATTTATAGTAAATAACCAACAGTAAATAGCCTAAAGAATGGGAGAAAATATTTGTGGATTATACGTCCAACAAAGAACTAATATCCAGAATCTACAAGGAACTCAAATAAATCAGCAAGGAAGAAAACAATCCCATTAAAAAGTAGACAACACGAATGGACATTTCTCAAAAGAAGATATACAGATGTCCAGCAAACATGAGAAAAAATGCTCAACGTGACTAATATCAGGGAAATGCAAATTAAAACCATAATTAGATACCACATTACTCCAGTCAGAATGGCCTTTTAAAAAAAGCCAAAAAAGAATAGGTGGTGGTACGGATGCAGTGGAAAGGTAATGCATATACACTGTCAATGGGAATGTAAATTAGTACAAAATAGAAACCTTAATGTCCATATGTCTGGATCGACGCGCCACTATTTACTTGTACTTTAAGTTCTCTGTACTCTGGGGCCTCCCCAGAGCTAAAGTGATTTCAGAGCTTATTTAGTCCCATGGTTGTGTGCTCCTTGGAATTACTGCTCATTTTGAAAGTGCCAGCTGAAGAGCCCCTCTAATCTATAATGAGTCAGTATGATGCCAGAATTCTTTTACTTCTCTCTTCTTAGGTTATGATTAGTATGTGCTTTGACATGTTTTGCAACCCCTCAGAACAAAAGCAATGATCTGGAAATCTGCAGAGGAGATGAGAAGAAGGAGAATGCCAAATGTGAGGTCACAGCCTGTATTTTCCAGTGGAAGCAGCAGCTTTCTTTGTTGTCTTTATTTTTATTTTTATTTTTTTAAGAGACGAGGTCTCGCCATGTTGCCCAGTGGCTATTCACAGGTGCGATCCCACTACTGATCAGCACAGGAGTTTTGACCTGCTCCGTTTCCGACCTGGGCTGGTTCACCCCTCCTTAGGTAACCTGGTGATCCCCCGCTCCCTAGAGGTCACCATATTGATACCGAACTTAGTGCAGACACCCAATCAGCATAGCACACTACAGCCCAGAACTCCTGGGCTCGAGCAGTCCTCCCACCTCAGCCTCCCGAGTAGCTGGGACTACAGGCATGAGCCGCCATGCCTGGCTGTTGTTTTTCTTTACATTTCAAACTTTCCTTAGGATTAGAGATCCCCACCCACCCCTTGAGAGCCTTGGAACAATTCTCTTTGCTGTCCCATCTACTCCATCAGTTTTTACCAAAGTGAGCAGTATGCATGCTGGAAGCTAATAACCCATGCTAACTAACCCCCTACCTCCTTCTTTTTACTTTTTTTTTATGAGACGGAGTCTCGCTCTGTCACCTAGGCTGGAATGCAGCAGTGCACTCACTGCAACCTCCACCTCCCAGGTCCGAGCAATTTTCCTGTCTCAGCCTCCCAAATAGCTGGGACTACAGGCGTACACCACCACGCCCATCTAATTTTTGTATTTTTAGTAGAAATGGGGTTTCACCATATTGTTCAGGCTGGTCTTAAACTCCTGCCCTCAGGTGATCCACCCGCCTCAGCCTCCCAAAGTGCTGAGATTACAAGCGTGAGCCACCGTGCCTGGCCAACCTCCTCCTTTTTAAAACTCTGAGCTCACATTAACTTTTCTTTCTCTTTCCCTTTTCTTATCTCCAAGCAGCCTCGTTTATTCCAACCTGGCTGGAAATGCCATGGGAGCTGGCAGACAGCACTTCTCACCTTTTATACCGAAGTAGAGCCAACCTGTGGGTGTTAATTTCCTTAAAACACTTGCTGATCCACAAGGCCAACCTTCCCCTGGGTCCTCATGCCGTTTAGCTTGAAGAGCAAGCATGGATATCTTTGTATAAGCCATGTTGAGGAAAGAAACTCCTCCAAATAGATGACTGGGGACCTTTGGGAGTGTTAAGACTCCCCAGAGTATTTCTTTTGGCAGCCATTGAGTGTCACCCCGGAACCAGAGAGTCATCTTATAACCACATACTTACCCTGTAAAGATAGTCTCTCGTGTTATAGGGCTGTTGAGGTGATTCCCTGAGTTTATCATAGGCCCAGCTCACTGCAGCTTTGTGCCATGCAGAAGGGGCCCAGCATCACTTCTACTGACTTGAGCTGTGGGGCTACATTCTCTAGGGATGCACGGTAAACAGACTCTTGGTTTTTACTCTTGTAGCTCATAGCTGGTAAAGCAGAAGCCAAAAACATTCCTTACTAATGCAGGGAAGTTAACTGGTCCAGGGTACAAAGGAACAGAGGGAAGCTAGACAGAAGGTAAAGGGTTGAAGTTCCCATTGGGAACAAGGTTTTTCCCTTGTTCCTGTGAAGTAGGGTGCACAGTAAACATGTGAGGAATATTTATTTTCACAAACGAAACTGCCCAGAAAGGTGAATTGTCTCCGGAATCTGCCATATTGATATAGTACCAGTGGCTGCTTTTTGTAATATTTGCTGACTCCCAACAGCAAGAGTTCAAAACAGTCTTTCACGGTTTCCCTTGAACTGGTAACATAAATGAAAGGAATGACATGGAAATATCCACAGTCACTTCTGCTCATTAGAGTGACGTTTTACCCAGGCAAATAGCTCTGAGATTATGACAGTTCTATAACAGCATTTACAATTATCCAAAACATTGCCCATCATGCTGAACTGGCAGAGGGGTTGTGAAAAGATAGAATTTAGTAACTCAAGCTTAGATTTGACCATGAAATAGTATTAGAGAAAAACAATCCTAAAATTCACAGGGAACCAGAAGAGAGCCTGAATAGCCAAAGCAATCCTAAGCAAAACAACAACAACAAAAACCCCACAAAGCTAGAAATATCATATTACCTGACTTCAAATTATACTACAAGGATGTAGTAACCAAAACTTGCAAAATGTGGGGACTTTGGAATATGGTATTTCAAATTTGCTAAATAAAACACAACTCCTAAGAACATTTGTTCTATGCCAAGTACTGTTCCAAGAACTTCTCACATATTAATCACCAGCAGCATTGCTATAATACATTTTTGTTTTTACAGATGAGGAAACCTAGGCTAAAAGAAATGAAGTAGTTTGCCCAAAACCATAGCCAGTACTTGACAGAGTGGGAGTTCTCAGGCAGTCCTGCTCTAGATTGGGACTTTTCCAACAGAACCACCATTGGGTGTGATCTGATTCTTTGTTGGTAGAGAAACAGGTTAAAATCTAATCTCAGGGTTTACCTTCAGAGAACAAAAATAGGCCAGATGCGGTGGCTCACGCCTGTAATCTCAACACTTTGGGAGGCTGAGGCGAGTAGATCACCTGAGGTCCAGAGTTCAAGACCAGCTTGACCAACATGGAGAAACCCTATCTCTATTAAAAATAGAAAATTAGCCAGGCATGGTGGTGCATGCCTGTAATCCCAGCTACTCGGGGGCTGAGGCAGGAGAATTGCTTGAACCCAGCAGGCGGAGATTGCAATGAGCTGAGATTGCGCCATGGCACTCCAGCCTGGGCAACAAGAGCAAAACTCCATCTCAAAAAAAAAGCGAGAACAAAAATAGTATGTTTAGCTCACAAGACTGCTGCTGGGGAGGGGGCTACATATGCTGTTATATCCTTGTCGCAAATCCTTTCCCCTAGAACGAGGGCCATGTGTAAGAATTATATTCCCAAACACTGAATCCTGAAGAGGTAATTACACTGTTGCCATCCCATTGGGAAGAAGGCTGGGGTGGTGATTACATTCCAAAACAAAGCTGTTTGGGTATAATTGCACTGTGCTGCTCTTATCAGTCTGGGGAAGGCAGGCCTCTGGTCTCCATCCTCATTTGTTTTTGAGATGGAATCTGAACAGCATTCAATTAATAGTCAAGACCCAGGCACAGGGAAGTCAGCCAAAAGAGCCAAGAGGACGTTAACTTGCTATTGGCATTTTCCTTCTACTGAAGTTTTCCAGACCTTTAAGTATCAACAAATTTGAGGGGGAGCCCAGTTAAGAAAATTAATTTTGCTAGTGAAGAGTTAGAGATCCCTCTTTAAGAGGCTGTGTCCCAAACCCCTCATTGGTCTCTATATGTAGAGGAGAGATAGTTGGATGGCAGTGAAAATTTCCTCTTCCACCAGCAGCTTTAGCTCTATCAAAATGTAGTCGTTCCTTGAAATCATTCCCTGGGACTTGCAGTGTGTGTATATATTTTTTCATGTATGTAGCTTCCGAAGTTGTAGAGCAAAAGCCTCTCTCTGGTTGTGTTGAATTTCAGCAATAATCTCTAGGTCTGGACTAGAAGAAAGAATAAAATGAATTAGTTTGTTTTATGACTCAGAGAACAAAAAACTGCCAGTTACTTTTAAGGCATGCTTGTTGACCTACAGCAAAGAAGGAAAAGATGGCATGTGTCGGGACGAGGGTTGCACAACCCTGGGAAGTGGTGTAGCCTTCATCATTATGTCATTTAATAATGACATAGTGTTTGCTGCTGAACAAACCACCCCCAAATTTAGTGGCATGAGACAATTATTGTTTCTCACAATTCTGTGAGTCCAATTGCAGTTCGTCTGATGTGCGCCATTGGCTCTTCTCTGTGGTCAATTGATGGCTTGGCTGGATGTGAATGATCTTAGATAGTTTAGTAGGTAGAATAATGATCTGCCTAAGAGGTCTACATCTTAATCCCCAGAACCTGTGAATACGTTACTTTATATGGTGAAAGGGGCTTTGCAGTTGTGATTAAGATTATAGGTCTTGAGGTAGATTATCCTGATTTATCTGGGTGGACCTAATATGATTACATGAGCCATTAAAAGTGGAAGAGGAAGGCAGAAGGGTCAGTCAAGGTGCTGCAATGATAGAAGATGGGAATGGCCTCTGCTAGCAGCCAGCAGTGAGGAGTGGGAACCTCAGTTTTGCATCTGCAAGGAACTGAATTCTGCCAACAATTGAAATGGACAGGGAAACAAACCCGAACACGGCCCCACCAACACCTTGGTTCTAGCCCAATGAGTCTCTTGTTGGACTTCTGGCCTGTAGAACTGAGAGTGAATAAATTTGTCTTGCTTAAGCTACTAAGTTTCTGGTCATTGTTATGGCATTCGTAAAAAACTAACAGATAGCTTCACACGTGTATTTGGCATTTGGCAGGCTGTTTGGCTTCAGCTGGGATGACTTGTCTGTTTTCTATTCACGAGTAAACTAACCTGTGCTGCTTCGTATGGTGTCTCAGGGTTCTCTTTTTTTTTTTTTTTCTTTTCTTTTCTTTCTTTCCTTCCCTTTTCTTTTCTTTTTCTTTCTTTCTTTCCTTTCTTTCTTTCTTTCTTTTTCTTTCTTTCTTTCTTTTCTTTCTTTCTTTCTTTCTTTTCTTTCTTTCTCTTTCTTTCTTTCTTTCTTTCTTTCTTTTCTTTCTTTCTTTCTTTCCTTTCTTTCCTTTCTTTCCTTTCTTTCCTTTCTTTCCTTTCTTCATGGAATCTCGCTCTGTTGCCCAGGCTGGAGTGCAGTGGTGCGATCCCGGCTCAATGCAACCTCCGCCTCCCGGGTTCAAGTGATTCTCCTGCCACAGTAGCTGGGATTACAGGCCCTCGCCACCACGTCTGGCTAATTTTTGTATTTTTAGTAGGGACAGGGTTTCACCATGTTGGCCAGGCTAGTGTTGAACTCCTGACCTCAGGTGATCCTCCCGCCTCCACCTCCTCAAGTGCTGGGATTACAGGTGTGAGATTCTCAAGTTCTAAAAAGAAGCAGGAGAGATCAAGCCCTACTGCACAGGTACTTTTTGAGTCTCTCCTTTTGTTATGTTTGCTTTTGTCAATCCCACCAGCTAAAGCAAGCTGTTCAGGTAAGCCCCAAACCAGGAAGGTGACTCTCTAAGGCAATGGATACAGAAAGGCTTGAATCCTTTGAGGCCATTACTGTCACATGCTACCACAACTAAGCAGCCTTTGAGATCTCAGGTAGCCTGTTAACACACTCTGAACACACTGCCTTTTTTTCTTTTCTTTCTTTGAGACACGGTCTCTGTCGCTTAGGCTGGAATACAGTGGTATGATTGCAGCTCACTGCAACCTCTGCCTCCTGGGCTCAAATGATTCTCCTGTTTCCCAGGTAGCTGAGGCTACTGCACATGCCACCACGCCCGGCTAATTTTTGTATTTTTTGTAGAGACAGGGTTTCACTGTGTTGCCCAGACTGGTCTTAATCTCTTGGGCTCAAGTAATCCTACCACCTTGTCCTCCCAAAGTATTAGGATTATAGGTGTGAGCCACTGTGCCCAGCACAAATTTATTTTTTTTAAACTTTCATTTTTTTTTTTAACTCTCAGTATTCTAGTAGAGATGGGGGCCTCACCTGAGGAAAGCTTCAGGATACCAAAGGATATAGATGTACAGATTTAGAACTTTCAATAAATATCTTGTCTTAGGTAATTATTTGGGTTATTCAGAGAAATGAATTTAGAAATGACATCCAAATAAGCTGGACCCTGGTTTCCTAGACATAGGATATCAGGGAAACTACCTTTTCTCTTTCTCTGGATATTTTCTAGGATATAGCCCTCTATTTCTGTGCTGGAGGGTAAAGAGATGTGCAAAAGAGCTCTGTGGGTGGTTGGGCCCCTTGGGGCCAAATGTATTTCTGTGTAGGAGTAAGACTGACAGAATTAACTGTGCAAGCACTTACTAATTGGCTGTAAGTGAACCTGTACCCATGACATCATTTATAATCCAGAGCTCCTTTAACAGAAGCAACGTGGAAGAAAAGTTCCTAAAAACTAAGGCAAAGAATTTTTGTGTGCCCAATTACTGTGGCACATTATGCTTTCATATAGCAGTGGTTGGGAGAAGCAAGGATTCGTTTCCTTTCAAGCATAGGACTTAGCTTTTACTTGGCCTTGTTGAGATTGGTTAAAAACTATTTTATGGGCTCCAAATGTGAATTACGTAGATTAGGCCTCAGGCCACATAGAGACAGATTCAGTATATTCACCAGTCATCCCTTTTTTTTTTTTTTTTGAGACAGAGTCTGTCACCCAGGCTGGAGTGCAGTGGCGCAATCTCAACTCACTGCAACCTCCCCCTCCCAGGTTCAAGCAGTTCTTCTGCCTCAGCCTCCCAAGTAGCTTGGGGTTAAGACATGTACCACCACGCCTGGCTAATTTTTATATTTTTAGTAGAGATGGGGTTTTACCATATTGGCAAGACTGGTCTCGAACTCCTGACCTCAGCGACCTGCCCACCTTGGCCTCCCAAAGTGCTGGGATTATAGGCATGAGCCACCATGCCTGGCCTTTTTTTGTTTGTTTAAAGAGACCATCCTACTTGTTCACCAGGTTGGAGTGCAGTGGCACATTCATAGCTCATTGCAGCCTCAAATTACTGGGCTCAGGTGATCCTCTTACCTCAGCCCCCTGAGTAGTTAAGACCACAGGTGCACACCACCATACCCAGCTAATTTTTTATTTTTTGTAAAGACAGGGTTTCACTATGTTACCCAGGCTGGTCTTGAACTCCTGGGTTCAATCAGCCCTCCCACTTCAGCCTACCAAAGTGCTGTGATTATGTGATTACTAGCATGAGCCACAGTACTTAGTCTTACCAATCAGTCTTTTTTTGGAGAGATGGGGTGGAGAGGGGGACAGGATCTTGCTCTGTCGCCCCGGCTGGAGTGCAGTGCTGTGATCTCAGCTCACTGCAACCCCCACCTCCTGGGTTCAAGTGATTCTCCTGCCTCAGCCTCCCAAGTAGCTGGGATTACAGGTGTGTGCCACCACGCCCAGCTAATTTTTCTGTTTTTAGTACAGATGGGGCCTCACTATGACCAGCTTGATTAAAATAGTGAGATCGAATCTCTACAAAAAGTTTTTTAAAAAAATTAGCCAAGCACGATAGCGTGTGCATGTAGTTCCACAGTCCCAGCTACTCAGGAGGCTGAGATGGGAGGATCACTAGAGCCTGGGAGGCAGAGGCTCCATTGAGCAGAGATCACACCACTGCACTCCGCTCCAGGTGACAGAGCAAGACCCTGTCTCAAAACAAAAACAAAACAACAGCAACAACAACAACAAAAAAACAATATATTTAAAGAGACAAAGACTCTACCTAAAAGAAAACTAGACCTTATCCTTTCCTGTCTGATAAGACTTAGAGTTTGTGGTAATCAGATTGAGCAATGTCCTTCTATTCTGCCTTTGCTTTTACTCCTGGGTCCCTTTCCCCTCCCACCTTTCTCTCTTTGTCTGTTGTGGATCTCAGTATTTAAGCATGTGTGTTTTGTTTTGTTTTGTTTTGGGACAGAGTCTCACTCTTTTGCCCAGGCTGGAGTATAGTGGTGCAATCTCAGCTCACTGCAACCTCTTGGGTTCAAGTGATTCTCCTGCCTCAGCGACCCTAGTAGCTGGGATTACAGGCATGCTCCACCATGCCCAGCTAATTTTTTTTGCATTTTTGGTAGAGATGGGGTTTCGCCACCTTGACCAGGCTGGTTTCGAACTCCTGGCCGATCCACCTGCCTCCGCCTCTTAAAGTGCTGGACTTACAGACGTGAGCCACCACACCCAGCCTTAAGCAGAATTTGAACTGCGTTTTCTTTAAGGCAGAACTCATAGAGCCAACACAGGAGCTAATTGAGAGCTTATAAAAGCCACAAAGTGCTTCTTGGTCTAAATATTTTTCTGGATTCTGCTGATGTGAAGCAACTAGGGAAAAGTGGTAAAATGTTGTATAGCTTATTATGCAAACTAATTAAAACTGAAAATATCAGTGCAAAGCTAAAGTACGTTGTTTAAAATGCCCAGTTTCTTCACTCCCATGTTCTAGGTGGAGAGGCCATAGGGACAGTTTAGAGCACATGCTGTGAATAAGTTTCCAGCTGTTCTAATATATGTCTTACCTGGAAAGAATGTGAGGGTCCTGTGGGACAGAAGCAGCACCAGCACCACAGGTTGGCTTGGGACTCTTTACTTATCTCCCCACCACTATTATCTAACCACAAGCCACCCCTAAAAATACACCATCTAAGTTAAAAACAGTGTGCTTGCTCTCCCAGCAGCTTCAAGACAAGTCACCTAACCTGTGCGCACCCTACTCATTCACCTGCCAACCCTGAGACTCATTTATAGAACGTCTTGAGCTGCCACTGGGTGAACTAACAGAGAAACTGGCCATGGGATTTGGAGATAAGAGTGCTGAAGGAAACACTGACTGGCTGATTTCCCCTCTCAACTTCATGGATACTTTTTTCCCCTTTTCTGTTATTATTTCTAGGTATTCCCTGTTGGAGGTTTGGTTTGTGTAGACTCATCAGTCATTGTTTTCAGGCACTGAGTGCAGCTCTCCACCTTTTTCTTTGTAATATTAGTGTCTCCCCTACCTGAAAGAGTGACCATTTTCTGAGAGGCTAATGCAGCTGTGGAGGCGGACAGTGTTCTTTTCTGACACCTGGAGAATAGCTGTTAGGGTTTAGCATTCCTGAAAAAAAATCGTCTTAGTCTTGGTCTTTCGGGATATCGTTTATTTGAAGCTGCCTGCTTTCTTTACCTTCTTTCTTTTGAATATCATACTTCCCTGTTCCACCTTTCTCCGAATCTGAGACCTTAGAGTAAAAAAGAAGTATGCGACAAGAAATTATGGGATTCTTGTATCCAGAGCAAAGTGATGATGGTTGCAATCTGACTATTTGACATTTTACAGTTTTATATGACTCATAACTTTTGTATGGGGAGCATAGCTGAAACAAATTATCAGACTGGGAATGGCCTCAGGGGCACTGTCTCTGAAGGAAAGAGTTGGAATTTTGAGTCCTTTGCCTTCTGAATTTGACAAATTGAATTATCCTCAGGATTCCTCTGTCTTCTCATTTTCATTTTTCATTGGGTAGTGTGATGGGAGGGGATTTTTGCATAAAGATAAATAGACTCAATCAAAGAATACAGCAAACTGATACATGTGGAATTAAGGTCTAGTCTACCCCCCACAAAGAAATGCATGCTTGTCTGTTCCTTTTTCACCTAGAACCTGAACCAGTGAAGTTTCAGGGAACTCCTCATTGCTATTCTAATGGGTAATATAGTTCTGTTTTCAGGTTTGTGTGTATTCATTGGAATATACTTCTTGAGTGTTACTATACGCTAGGTCCTACACTAAGCGTTGGGAATTTTTTTTTTAGATGGAGTCTTGATCTGTTGCCCAGGCTGGAGTGCAGTGGTGCAATCTTAGTTCACTTCAACCTCTGCCTCCTGGGTTCAAGCAATTCTCCTGCCTCAGCCTCCCAAATAGCTAGAATTACAAGTGCCCGCAGGTGCCCACCACCACGCCAGGCTAATTTTTGTATTTTTAGTAGGGATGGGGTTTCACCATGTTGACCAGGCTGTTCTCAGACTCCTGACCTCGTGATCCACCCGCGTTGGCCTACCAAAGTGCTGGGAATACAGACGTGAGCACCACGCCTAGCCCGGTGCTGGGAATTTTTAACAGAAAAAATTAAGCTACCTTCATTAAGATTCCTTAAAGGATCCATTATTATTTTTCTGCCTTTTCAATACTTACTGTTGATATTCTACATCAAGAATCCTGGATTTTTTCTGATTCTTTATCCCTGATCATTATATAACTCTGTGACAGTTTCTCCCACAAATAACAGGAAGAATTAACTTTATGTTAGGACTTTTTTTTTTTTTTTTTGAAAGAAGGAGAAAGAGAGAGGGGAAGTTGTTTTTTTTTTTTTT
>PVKP010040854.1:0-19178 GCA_004027715.1 Plecturocebus donacophilus
GAAGACCTTTGAGAGGTTAGGTAGAAAAGGAATCAAGAAAGGAAACAAAAGCAGCAGTCAGTGATGAGGAGAAAACCTGAGTGTGGCACAGAGAGGCCAAGTGAAGAAAGCATATCAAGGAAAAGGAAAATATCAGCTGGCAAAGGTCAGTGCTGGTAGGCCATTGAAAATCATGACTTAACTCAGCATAGATTTAGCAACACACAGATTATTGGAGATATTAACAAAGCAGTTTGGTGGAGGGATAGGCAGAAACCTTTATTAGAGTGTGTTTAAGAGAAAATGTAGGGAAAGAGTTTAGAGACAGCAAATATAAACACATTTTTTACTGCAAAGGAAGGAAGAGAAATTAGGGTTATAGGGAAGAACTGGCACAGAAATAAAACCAAGTCAAGTAAAATAATATACTTATTTATTTCATTTATTTTTAATCGGAAAGCAGAAAGGGAGAAATCAGTGATTCAGAAGAGGGTAGAATTTGAGAACTGAATCATTGGAGCCAGTGAGAGGGAATGGGATCTAATGCACCAGTAGGTGGGATTTAGAGAAAAACTAACGTCTTATTTTTAGTTCGATATTTTCTGTGTACCCTCTTAGGTGTGATGAGTAGTGGGATAGTCGAAATCAATCTACATGTGTTTCTTTGGTGATCTACAGTTGAAGATTTATTTTCAGTTCTACAGATGAAGTCACCAATAGTCAACCTCCCAAAAGTCTTCATAGACTAAGTTAAAATGTGTTATTATTTTAAGGTGACTTTTTGATCTGAGTTGAATTATCGCATTTAAATGGTTTTCATTACCAGTGGTCTTGATTTATGAACTATATAAGCTTCTCCCTTTCCCAATTATAAAAGAGCTATCTCTAAGCTAAAGTTTAACAGCCCCTTGAAAATTTCAAGGACATTTTTATAATGCCCTTTGGAAGGAGATGGTGAATTAAAAGTAAATAAATGATACCATAAATAATGTAAACATATTTTTAAATTATATAATAACTATCTCTCAGCAGTTCTGATGTATATGTTTTAAAAATAGAATCCTCAGAAAATATCCAAAAGTTAGGACTTTTAATTTTTGATGTATATGATGAACAAATATAAGAATGGAGATTGTAAAATAATTCATTACCAATGAAGGAGATCAGTTACTTCCACGTTGCCAAAGGCAATGGATTAGTGATCATCCTTATCTTACCAGATTGTCCTGTGGCACTTGACAAGTTTTACTGCTAATTCATTGAGACTGTCTTTTACCTCAGTTTTTTTTAATAAACATAACTTTAAAAAATACTTTTGTCATAATTTCTTTATAGTCTTCTTTGTATATTTTTATTTAATTACCCCTTCAGGTGTATTTTTTCTTATGGCTTCTACCTCCAGCATTAAATGCCTCTGAATCTATGTACTTTTCCTATTATATTATATTATATTATATTAATTATGTTGCAGTCCAGCTCACTTGACCTATACCCAATTACTTTTTGATTATCTCCATGTGATCATCCCACAGGGGACTCACATTTTCTATAATTCCAACTGAACTTATTATTTCCTTCTAAACTTGGTCATCCCTCTTTCCTACCTGCCTTGGTGAATGATGTGAAGATGTACCAACCACCTAAACCAAAACACTGATAGTAATCCAGGACCCCATCTCAATCATATCCAAAGAGTAACCAAGCCTTTTTGATTCTATATTCTTGATTTTTCTCCATTCTTACTGCCATTGTCTTTGTGCTGCTAACATTAATTATCATCCATTAATTATGTATTGGTAATACATAAAATGATATTTACTGAACAATAATTATATTTAAAAGCTTGACTTTTTTTTTCATTTAAGTTTCACAATAAGCTCATGATATAAGTACTATTACTATTTCTGTGTTTCTTTATTTCTTCTAAAAAAATGGGGTACATGTGAAGAACATACAGATTTGTTACCTAGGTATATATGTGCCATGGTGGTTTGCTGCACCTATTGACCCATCCTCTAAGTTCCTTCACCTTAACTCCCACCCACCAACAGGCCCTGGTGTGTGTTGTTTCCCTCTCTATGTCCATGTGTTCTCAATGTTCAGCTCCCACATATGAATGAGAACATGAAGTGTCTGGTTTTCTGTCCCTGTATTAGTTTGCTTAGGATGCTGGCTTCTAGCTTCATCCTTGTCCCTGCAAAGGGCATGAACTTATTCCTGTTTATGGCTGCATAGTATTCCATGGTGTATATGTACCACATTTTTTTAATCCAGCCTATAAGTAATGGGCATTTAGGTTGATTCCATGTTTTTGCTATTGTATATAATCCTACAATAAAAATGCATGTGCATGTGTCTATATATTAGAATGATTTATATTCCTTTGGGTCTACATGCAGTAATGGGATTCCTGTGTCTAATGGTATTTCTGGTTCTAGGTCCTTGAGGAATCTCTATACTGTCTTCTACAAGGGCTGAACTAACTTACATTCCCAGCAACAGCATAAAAGCATTCCTATTTCTCCACAGCCTCACCAGCATCTGTTCTTTCCTGACTGTTTAATAATTACCATTCTGACAGGTGTGAGATGGTATCTCACTCTGGTTTTTATTTGCATTTCTCTGATGATAAAGGATGTTGAGCTTTTTTTCAGATGTTTTTTGGTCACGTAAATGTCATCCTTTGATAAATGTCTGGGTTATATAATTTGCCTACTTTTTGATGTATTTGTTTTTTTTTCTTGTAAATAAGAACTTGTTTAAGTTTCCTGTAAATTATGGATATTAGACCTTTGTCAGATGGGTAGATTGCAAAAATTTTTCCATTATGTAGGTTGTCCGTTCACTCTGATGATAGGTTTGTGTGTGTGTGTGTGTGTGCGCGCGTGCATGCTGTGCAGGAGCTCTTTATTTAATGAGATCCCATTTGTCAATTTTTGGCTTTTGTTGCAATTGCTTTTGGCATTTTTGTCATGAAGTCTGTTCATACCTATGTCCTGAATTGCATTGCCTAAGTTTTCTTCTAGGGTTTTCATGGTTTTGGGTTTTACATTTAAGCCTTTAATCCATCTTGATTTAATTTTTGTACAAGGTGTGAGGAACGGTCCACTTTCATTTTTCTGCATATGGCCAGCCAGTTTTCTCAGCACTATTTACTGAATGGGAGATTCTTTTCCCATTGCTTGTTTTTGTCAGGTTTGTCGAAGATCAGATGGTTGTAGATGTGTGGTGTTATTTCTGAAGTCTCCGTTCTGCTTCATTTGTCTATATGTCTATCTTGGTGGCAGAACCATGCTGTTTGGTTACTGTAGTCTTGTAGTATAGTTTGCAGTCAGGTAGCATGATGCCTCCATCTTTGTTCTTTTTGCTTAGGGTTGTCTTGGCTATATGGGGTTTTCTTTGATTTTATGAAATTTAAAATAGTTTTTTTTCTAATTCTGTGAAGATATCAATGGAAATTTGATGGGAATAGCATTGAATCTGTAAATTACTTTGGGCAGTATGGCCATTTTCACAATATTGATTCTTCCTATTACGAGTATGGAATGTTTCTCCATTTGTTTGTGTCCTCTCTTATTTCATTGAGCAGTGGTTTGTAGTTCTTCTTGAAGAGGTCCTTCATATCCCTTGTTAGCTGTATTCCTAGGTATTTTATTCTCTTTGTGGCAATTGTAAATGGGAGATAATTCATGATTTGGCTCTCTGCTTGCCTATTTTTGGTGTAAAGGAATGCTTGTGATTCTTTCACATTTGTATCCTGAAACTTTGCTGAAGTTGCTTGAGTTCAAGAAGTTTTTTGGCTGATATCATGGGCTTTTCTAAATATAAAATCATGTCATCGGCAAACAGAGACAACTTGATTCCCTCTATTCCTATTTGAATGCCCTTTATTTATTTCTCTTGTCTGATTGCCCTGGCCAGAACTTCCAATACTGTGTTGAATAGGAGTAGTGAGAGAGGGCATCCTTGTCTTTCACTGGTTTTCAAAGGGAATGCTTCCAGCTTTTGCCCATTCAATATGATACTGGCTGTAGGCTTGTCATAAATATCTCTTATTATTTTGATATATGTTTCATCAATACCTAGCTTATCTGAAGTTTTAAACATTAAGGGATGTTGAATTTTATCAAAGGCCTTTTCTGCGTCTATTGAGATAATTATATAGTTTTTGTTTTTGGTTCTGTTTATGTGATGGATTATGTTTATTGATTTGCATATGTTGAACCAGGCTTGCATCCTAGGGATGAATCCAACATGATTGTAATAGTTAAGTTTTATGATGTGCTGCTGAATTCAGTCTGCTAGTATTTTATTTAGGATTTTTGCACCAATGTTCATTAGGGATATTGGTCTGAAGTTTTCTTTCTTTGTTATGTTTCTTCCTGGTTTTGGTAACAGAATGATACTGGCTTCATAAAATGAATTAGGGTGGATTCCCTCCTTTTCAATTGTTTGGAACAGTTTCAGAAGGCATGGTACCAGTTCCTCTTTGTATTTCCAGTAGAATTAAGCTGTGAATTCATCTGGTCCTGGGCTTTTTTTGTTTGGTAGGCTATTAATTACTGCCTCAAATTCAGAGCTTGCTATTGGTCTATCCAGGGATTCAACTTCTTCCTGGTATAGTCTTGATAGGGTGTGTGAGTGCAGGAATTTGTCCATTTCTTCTAGATTTTCTAGTTTATTTGCTTAGAGATGTTTATAATATTCTCTGATGGTAGTTTGTATTTCTATGGGATCAGTGGTGATATCCCCTTTATCATTTTCTAAGTATCCAGTTGATTCTTCTCTCTTTTCTTCTTTATTAGTCTAGACAGCAGTCTATCTATCTTGTTAATTTTTTAAAGGAAAGCTCCTGGATTTGTTGATTTTTGGGAGTATTTCTTGTGTCTCTATCTCCTTTTCTTCTCTGATCTTAGTTATTTCTTGTCTTCTGCTAGTTTTTGGATTAGTTTCTTGTTGCCTCTCTACCTCTTTTCATTGTGATGGTATGGTGTCGATTTGAGATTTTTCTAGCTTTCTGATGTGAGCATTTAGTGCTCTTAACACTGCTTTAACTGTGATCTGGGGATTCTAGCACATTGTCTCCTTGTTCTCACTGGTTTCAAAGATCTTCTTAATATCTGCCTTAATTTCATTACTTACCCATTCAGGAGTTATTCAGGAGTAGGTTGTTCAATTTCCATGAAATTGCGTGGTTTTGAGTAAGTTTCTTAATCCTGAGTTCTAATTTGATTGCACTGTGGTCTAAGAGACTGTTATGATTTCAGTTATTGTGCATTTTCTGAGGAGTATTTTACTTCAAATTATGTGGTCAATTTTAGAATAAGTACCATGTGGCGCTGAGAAAAATGCATATTCTGTTTATTTGAGGGAGAGAGTTCTGTAGACATCTACTTGGTCCACTTGATCCAGAGCTCAGTTCAAGTCCTGAATATCCTTGTTAATTTTCTGTCTCGTTGGTTTTCTAATAATGACAGTGGTGTGTTGAAGTCTCCCACTATTACTGTGTGGGATTCTAAATCTCTTTGTAGGTCTCTAAGAACTTGTTTTATGATTCTGGATGCTCCTGTATTGGGTGCATATATATTTAGAATAGTTCTTCTTGTTGAATTGTTCCCTTTACCATTATGTAATGGCCTTCTTTGTCCTTCTTGATCTTTGTTGGCTTAAAGTGTTTTTTATCAGAGGCCAGTATTGCAAAACCTGTTTCTTTTTGCTTTCCATTTGCTTGGTAAATTTTCCTCCATCCCTTTGAGTCTGTGTGTGTCTTTGCACATCAGATGGGTCTTCTGAATACAGCACACCAATGGGTCTTTTTTTCTTATCCAATTTACCAGTTTGTATCTTTTAATCAGGGCATTTAGCCCATTCATTTTTAAGGTTAGTATTGTTATGTGTGAATTTGATCCCGTCATCATGATGCTCTCTGGTTATTTTGCACACTAGTTGATGCAATTTCTTTGTAGTGTCATTGATCTTTATAGTTTGGTGTGTTTTTGCAGTGGCTGGTACTGGTGTTTCCTCTCCGTATTTAGTGCTTCTTTCAGGAGCTCTTGCAGAGCAGGCCTGGAGGTAAGGAAATCCCTTAGCATTTGTTTGTATGGAAAGGATTTTATTTCTCCTTCAGTGCTGAAGCTTAGTTTGGCTGGATATGAAATTTTGAGTTGAAAATTCTGTTGGTTAAGAATGTTGTCTGTTGGCCCCCAATCTCTCCTGGCTGGTAGAGTTTCTGCTGAGAGGTGTGCTGTTAGGCTAATGGCTTCCCTCTGTAGGTGACCTGGCTTTTTTCTCTGACTGCCCTTAATGTTTTATCCTTTATTTTGATTTTGGAAAATCTGATGATTATATGTCTTGAGGTTGATCTTCTCGTGGAGTATCTTAACGGTGTTCTCTGTATTTCCTGAATTTGCATGTTGTCCTGTCTTGCTAGGTTGGGAAAATTTTCCTAGATAATATCCTAAAGTGCATTTCCAGCTTGTTTCCATTCTCTCTGTCTCCTTCTGCTGTTCCAATCAATGGTAGGTTCCGTCTTTTTATGAAGTCTCATATTTCCTGTAGGCTTTGTTCATTCCTTTTCATTCTTTTTTCTCTATTCTTGTCTGCATGTCTTATTTCATCAAGGTGGTCTTCAAACTATGATATCTTTTCTTCTGCTTGGTTGATTCCACTGTTGATACTTGTGTATGTTTCACGAAGTTCTCATGCTGTGTTTTTCAGCTCCATCAAGCACTTTATGTTCCTCTCTAAACTGGTTATTCTAGTTAGCAGTTTCTATAACCTTTTATCAAGGCTCTTAGCTTCTATTCATTGGGTTAGAACATGCTCTTTTAGCTCATCGTAGTTTTTTATTACCCATCTTCTGAAGCCTACTTGTGTCAATTTGTTCATCTGATCCTCCATTCAGTTCTGTGCCCTTGATGGAGAGACATTGCGATCATTTGGAGAAGAAGAGGCACTCTGGCCTTTTGGGTTTCCAGGATTTTTTTCTTGATTCTTTCTTGTCTTTGTGAGTGTCTAGTTTCAGTCTTTGAGGCTGCTGACCCTTGGATGGGTTTTTTTGGGGGCCTTTTGTTGTTGTTTGTGTTGATGCTGTTGTCACTTTCTGCTTATTTGTTTTACTTTCAATAGTGAGGTCCGTCTTCTGTAGGGTTGCTGAAGTTTACTGGGGGTTCACTTCAGGCTCTGTTCATCTGATTTGCTCCCATGCCTGGAGATGTCACGCAAGGAGGCTGGAGAGCAGCAGAGATGGGTGCCTTCTTCTTCTGGAACCTCTGATCTCGAGGGGCACCAACCTGATGCCGGTAGAATTGCTCCTCTATAGGGTGTCTGATAACCCCTGTTGGAGGGTCTCACCCAGTTAAGTGACATTGGTAGCAGGACCTGTTTAAAGAAGCACTTTGTCCCTTGGTGGAGAGGATGTGTTTTGCTTGGGGAAAACCCACTCATCTGGGCTACCCAGATTCCTCAGAACTACAGGAAGAGGAGCTAAGTCTGCTGGTCCGCAGAGACTATGGCCATTCCTCCCCCTAGGACCTCAGGCCCAGGGAGATCCAAATTCTGTCCCCAAGCCTCTGGCTGGAGTTATTGGAGATCCTGCAGGGAAGCCCCACCCCATGAGGAAGGATGGGTCAGAGTTAGGCCTGAAGAGGCACTCTGGCTGCAGACGCCTATTTTTGGCTGTGGGGACAAGTCTTGGGACCTAGCTCTCCAGCCTCCCTGCCTCCAGCAGGGGAAAAACTTATCCTGGAGCTATAAAAATGGGAGCCACCCTTCCCCTGCCCATAAAGCTTAGCAGGTTAGACAGTTGTGAGTCCTAGTGCTGGCTGCTTCCTTTCCCCCAGAGAGCTCAATAGGCTTAGACAGCAGGCAGCCTCACTGGTGCTGGTCAGCCCCTCACAACCCTGTGGGTAATCCCCTACATAGGCACCGAGGAATGAGAGCTAAGCAGAAGCCTGGCACAGTTAGGACTTGAAGAATATCTCACCTTATAGTGTTACTACTCAGCTATTTCCTTTTATATAATCCTTTATATAATCATATGTTAGTATATAGAAAGAGGGCTTGAAGAATTCCTTTATATAATCCTCTATACATAATCATATAATAGTTGATAGTATGAGTGCCTAAAGAATATTTCCCTACTTATATACCTATAATTATATCTTAGTTCATAATCAGAGGAATGCCTAGAGTGGACACAGTACAGAGCATGAATTAATGAATAAGCAGCTTATAATCAGAGGAATGCCTAGAGCAAGCACAGTGCAGAGCATGATTTAAGGGAAAAACAGTTATACCAGGACAAGAATCCATGGCCCAGGCGGCAGCGTTCAGTATCGTAAAGATACCCGCTGTATGACAGGCTTGGGGTGAGAGCCACTCCTCCTGATAAAGGAGTTGTAGGACCTTGCTCCAGTTCTTGTGGAAGGCTGCCCTCAGAACGGCAATCCACTTTGGTGACTGTGAACTTTATCAGCTCTTGCTACTGTGCTGCTTGAAAAGCATCTTCCCATAGAACCCATTGGAGGCTGCCAGAAGGTGGAGGTAACCTTGACAGCTCTGTCACTGCTATGTGACTTAAAGCATCCTCCCATAAATCTTCTTAGAAGTAGTTTGCCCATAGATAGAAGTATTGCACGCTGCACCCTCTTCACTGCGCAAGGCCCACCTTCATACCTCGGTGACCTAATGGGGGTGGACCCCTTACTGCACACAGCCCTTGCCTTCATGGGAACGGTCCCCTTGCTTGCCTTCGTGGGAACAGGCCCCTTGCTGCACACTGTCCACCTGCTGGCCTAGGTGACCTAATGGGAGTGGATCCCATGTTTTATTGCTCACGACCCTATCACTATCCCTAAAGATGATTTCACTCACTGCCTTGCCCCCTAACCTATACACAATAAACACTCATGCTTCTGGACATTCGGGGCCTCACCTGACTCCTCTTATAGGTGGCGTGGCCCCTCGAACCCAGCTGCGTTTTCCTTGTACTTCTGTGTCCTGTCTCTTTATTTCTCAGATCCTCCGCCTCAGCACAGCATAAGGCTCACCCCACGACCCTCTGGGCCCAACGTGCCCTACACCACCCCCAGAGTTTGATAGGTTCTAGTAGATTCCAGCTGAAAGGCTGTAAGAATCTGTGCATTAGGGTTTGGACACCAGGCCTCCGTGGCGTGGGTTTGTGGGTGGGATCTTTTAATGCATGGGTTGTACAGTTCCATGGAAAAAGCACAGTTTTCCTGGCTGGGTAGCATGCTCATTCACTGCTTTCCTTGGCTGCGGGGAGGGAGTTCCCTTTTCCTGTGTGGCTTTCAGGTGGGCTGCCATACCATGCTGCTCTTTCTTCTCTCCGTGGGTCATGCCAGCCTTCTAGTCAATTTTGATGAGAGAACCTGTATACATTGGTTGCCTGTAAAGGATTCACACACTTATGGTTTTCTTTGATAGGAGCCTCTGAAAGCTGCTGTTTCTAGTTGGCCATCTTGGCCTCACTCTCCCCCATCCCCTGCCTGTTTCTTTTTTCAAGTAGAAAAAAGCTGAGCCTCAAACATTGTATATACTTTGTCCAAGGTCACACAAATAAGTTTGCTAAGTAAGTGGTAAACACAGGATTTCTTATTGGTCTGTAAATATATGAAATCTCAAGCTCTTAACCAGCTTGGAGGTTAACATCTTTCTTCTCTGTCCACATTGAGTGTAACATACTCACTACACTATTTCACAGAAAAGCTTCTAAAATACAAATCTGATGAAAAGAAATTACAAAATTATTAAAACATCCAAAGAGTCCCATTGTTCCCAAGATAAAGTGCAAACATAATCTTTCATGATATAAGGCCTATGCACATGTATAACATTACCTTCAGTTATTTATTCTTACATGTATTTTTCTCCAGCCATACTGAGTCTTAAGGGATCTCTGACTGTGCAATGCTATTTTATGTTTCTTTTCCCCTTTCTCAAGGGCTAGTTTCTCTACCTGAAGTGTCATTTTCTTGTTGACTAACCAATGTCTATTCATTCTTCAAAGCTCAGCTCATTGGACACTTCTAATAAGTTTCCCTTGACCTTCCATTATAATTTAGATGGCTCCACTGCCTGTTCACAGGACATTCCTAGCATTTATCACCTGGTTCGTAATAATTGTTAGACTGCATATTTAAGGACAGGAATCATAATTAGTTTACATTTACCCCTAGGGCCTTGTGCATTACCATAAGCACTAGGATTTTTTTGAATAAATACATGCTTAGGGTTTTTGCAGAATTTGTCTAGTTTATCTCAACATATTTTGGTCAAATTTTATGATTTTTTTAAGAACTGAATTTGCTTTACAGTTAAAAGTTTTCTAGATTATTGCCACTAAACTCATTCCTCTGCTCTGCTTTCATTTAATTATCTTAAAACAGTCTGTCACATAAAGAAAATATAAATGTAAAGCAATGCCAGAAGCACTGATAAACTCTAAGTTAAGGGAAAATGGAGATGAGTCAAGACCGATGGATAGCAAGTAATATCATATAAAGTAATTTTTTGAAAAATTCATTTAGTGGAACTTGAAAAATACTTGTCATGGTGTTTTTTAGGAGGAAATAATATTTTATTACAGAAGAAGGCTAAAGTGACTGGCAATATATCTAGATTTCTTCTACATTTTAGATTGTCTAAAACCCTTTGATTTCTCACAGGTAAAGTTCAGGAGTGTATTGAGCAAAACAATAAATAAAATTACAAAAACAAATAAATAAAATATATGTTCTGTTAGCCCAGTACACAGAGTAAAATGAATTTACAAAACTTTATCATTATAAAGTAGAAAACAAACAAACAAAAATAGTCTTTAACCCTATGGAAGGATGCACAAATTATCATCCTGAGGACTGGATTTACCCACAGGTTATGAGTTGTTGTGGGTCCAGTATTTTAAAACCAATTTGTAATGAAGGCATTCTGTGTGTGGATCTTTCGATTCAAGGACAGATATTATCATTCTCATTATGTTACACCTAAGCTTTCCACCGAGTTACATGACCTTGTAAGCATGTGGTTTACAGCCTTTAACTTGACTTTATGACTAGTTCTCTATTTTGAAAACAAAAATTCCTTAATGTAAGGTAGATTTAGCCTTGGTGAAACAGTGAGAATTTGTGTTTGGTGTGTGTGTGTGTGTGTGTGTGTGTGTGTGTGTGTGTGTTCCGGACGATCAGTGTTTGGGTCTAGATTTTCCAGACCCAAATGAGAAATCTTGGCTGCACTCTTTAAGCGCTCTGCATTCTACTTTTTATTTGATTTTTTTTAAATGTGAGAATTATAATTTTTCACAGATAATTGTGAGAAAACAGTTGCAGAAATCTTTCAGTGTATATTATAAGTTATTTTAAAATTGGCCATTGTTTCAACTTCTAACAGTGCCTGGAACTAAACGCTTAAAAGTTGTTGAATTAAATTGCATATCAGTTAAAATCAGTGTTCCCTTCCTGATATAAATTCTCTGACCAAAGTTGTATCATTTTTGAAGAGCAACTTAGTTTAGGTTAATGGATTTCTATATTAGCTTGCTAGGGCTGCCACAGCAAAATACCATACATGGGTAGCTTAAACAACAAAAACTTATTTTCTCACAATTTTGCTGGCTGGAACTCCAAGATAAGGCATTAGCAGATTTGGTTCCTCCTGAGACTTCTTTCTTTAGCTTGCAGGTAATTACCTTCTCTCTGTGTCTTCACATGGCCTTTTCTCTTCACATGCACCCCTGGTGTTCTTTCACTCCTTATAAGGACACTAGTCCTATTGAATTAGGTTCTTGTTCTTATGACTTTATTTATCTTTAATTACCTTTTAAAGACCCTAGCCCCAAATATAGTCACACTGGGGGTTAGGGCTTCAATATATGAATTTTAAGGGGACAGAACTCAGCCCACCACAGTTACTATAGTATCTTGTATGTATAAAATGTAATAATTAAAATTCCTAAAGTGGAGGAGAGACAGTTAAGAGGATAAACATCAAAATGTGCTACATTTTTTTCCTTTTCAATTTTCCAGCAGCATTTGGAGGTAAAATTTTAGTTTTCCTCTCAAATAATAGTTTTTGAGAGAGATATAACTGAATCGATTATTTGCCAAGTGAGAAAGGTGTGATCATAATCAAGCTCTAACCCCATACCCAAAGCACCCTTTTTAAATCCAAACAAATCATTTCTTAATTTCCTTGCTTCTGCCCTTGCTGAAATGTTTCTCTCTCCATTCCTGCTCAGTCAGCTCTGCCTTGACTTCAATACTTAAATTTAACCTAAACTGCTCTCTGTAGAATCCTCTCTCACTCATAATTCTATCAATGTGTTACACACTGCTTAGTAATTTTTTTTGCTTGCTATCTCTTCATTTCTGAGGTCAGTATTGTGTTACTTTCATTGTTTTCTAGGGACTTTATGCTATCCCTCACTCATGGTAGGGCTCCATAATGATATCAAACAGATAACTGAGCTGTAATGAGTTGGAGGTCTCTTTAAGGGATACCAAGTAGCTTGTATTTTCAGAGATGTTTTCTGTAGGGTTTTCCTGAACGTATAATTTTATGAAAGGCAGTACAGAAAGGTAACCTTTATTGGGATAAGAAAAGCAAATGAAGAGTAATGAGAACTAAGCCCAACACTGTGAAAACAATTCAAAGAGGAAAGGTGCTGGCCTGTGAACATCATGAGTGTGTACAGAATAGTCACATCAGTGACATATCATCTGTGGAGTGTGCAGTGGGTTGACAAGGATTAGGACACAGAAGCAAGGAGCTGCTAAATTCATAAGATTGAGATAGAAGTGGAAAGTAATCTTGTAATATTCTGAAGCTGAGGCATTGGCATTAAAGATGAAATGAGTGCAATATGATTGCATACAAATTATGTAATAACAGAAGAAAAAGATAATTAAAAAGTCTAAAGAAGAATAATTATTCAAGGAAATAATTTATTTTTTTATTCAATATATACACTTTAGTATCTTTTAGGTGTCAGACACCAGACAAGGTTCTTACTCTAGGTGAGTTTACAATCTAATTGGGTTAGACGGATCATAATGATATATAAAATAAAGATATTGTTTCTGGTGCTTATATTGAAGGCAGAATAATAAAATATAGTGAAATAGAAACAGACTTGGCATGTGATCAATTTAAATTGTGTATTAATGGAACTCCTAATAGACCAGTTGACTTTTGAAATGAGATCTGGGTGACATGAAAGGGCTGCCATGAACCTGGAAGATGTGAAATTTTGCACTACTTGCATGCTAACAAATTAGATTGGTATAGTTTCATAATTGCTAGCAGAAGATGTAAAATTCTTGGGTCATAGATAAAGAGACTTTATTAGTTATGACAGAGCAAACAGCATGAGTTGTGTGTGTGTACCACTCCTCTTTGATCTGATATGACAGTGCCAAGTGGCTCCAGTGGTTGCTGCACAGGCAGTAGGTTTGCACCTCACTTGAGGAACCTGAGCTTAGAGCAAATCAATCTTTAATAATGACCTGGAAACAAACCTACCCAACATGTGCCCCAGAGAGAAACATTGTCTTTAGTATACTGGACAGTAAAAAAACTGCCTTTTCCTTTGGAGGAAGACACTATGTAAACATCCTTGAAAAGATAGCGATAAACAAAACCCATCAGGGCTTCTTTTTGAAAGACATGTAGAAATGTGAGACACCCATAGATAATTATATTCCAACAGGGAACAGCCAGGCAATGATTTAAGTTGAAAACTTTCCAGGCAAAAGTAACAGAGATTGCGAAATTGTATATAGCCTAAGACTTTTCATTCTATGAGTGTCAAGAATGCTATGGCAATTAAGACCGGAATAATAAGTAGAAGTAAATTAACTATAAACAGGTTGTTAAGAAGAGGAGATGTTTGAAGATAATTTGCCTATGCAAACCCTAGTCTCAGCACTACTCCACTCCAGCACCATAGTTGTTGCAGGGATCATACATGACACTGGCATATTTAAGTAATGAAAGGAAGGCCAGTGTGGATAGAGTGTAGTGAGATTGGAGTAGTGTGGTAGAAGAGGAAATCAGAGAGGTAGGCAAGGTCTAGGTCTTGAAGGATTCTCCAGCCATGTTACTGTTTAAAATGCCAGTATATGAGGAGTCTCCACCTAGAAAATTTTAGCTAATTTCCTGGAAGAGGAGGAATTGTTTTCAAAAAATAAATGCATATATATTGTAGTGTACACACACACACACACACAGAATTTTATGTATTTGTAGAATTATATATCATATATGTGTAAAAAGTTGACCCTTGACCAAAATTGGTTTGAACTCTGTGGGTTCATGTGCATGCAAATATTCTTCTGCCTCTGCCACCCCTGAAACAGCAAGAACAACTATTCCTCTTCTTCCTTCTTCTTGGCTTATTCAACATGAAGATGATAAGGATGAAAACCTTTGTGATTCACTTCCACTTAATGAATAGTAAATGTATTTTCTCTTCCTTATAATTTTATTAACAACGTTTTGTTTTCTCTAGCTTACTTTATTGTAGGGATACAATATATCACACATATAACATAAAAAAGGTTTTAACTGACTGTTTTTGTAATTAGTAAGACTTTTGGTCAAAAGTAGGCTATTAGTAGTTTAGTTTTGAGGGAGTCAAAATTTATATGCAATTTTTTTGATTATGCAAGCAGTTGGTGCCCTTACTCCTCATATTCTTCAAGGGTCAACTGTATATATAATTTTGATTTTCATGAAAACCAAAATTATATATCAAAGATATTGGCCATATTTAAATATATTCAAATCATTATGCTTTCTTACATAATTGTTTTACCCATGAGAGGAAGGAATATTTCATCATTTTGTACCCAGAGATTTTTTTAAATAAAAATTTGTAATCCCAATTAATTCTGATATAGCAAATACACTGTCCATGACTAACTTTTTTTATACCCCTAAATTGTTTTTCAGATCGAATTGTATTATTGACACTTCCATATTTGTGGGCAGTGTCTGAAAAGACTAACTGCCATCCGTCCTATCCAAACTATTTTGAAAACGAATCATAGCTTTATGGATGCCTGCCTTCTTGAAGTTGTAAAAAAAAACATGAGAGATGATTTTCTTGGTGCCTTCTTTCAAATATATGAATAGTTTTCAAAGCATTCATTCACCCATTTATTCAACACAGAATCAAAGAAATCCTGTCTTGTGTCAAGCAATGTGTTAGTCGAATACCAAAATTTAAAACACCAAGGGTCTTTATCCTTAGAACAGATTTTATGCAATCCATCATAGAGTGACAATACAATAATCAAGGTGTAAATAAGGTCCCAGGGGAATACAGAGAAGATGAATGCCTTTTTCTTATTGAAAGGTCATGAAAGATTTCAAAATAAAACAAATAGTTACTTTATTTCCTCAGAGGCAATTTTTCCTACTTATGAAAAGCATTGGTTAATACTACGTTTCATCTAAATATTAAGCAACAATAACTTTATTTTTAATTGTACTCACTGGACAGAGCTCAGCTTCTGGACTACCATAAAACATAGGTTATTATCCTCCATCCCAGAAATGTCCATCTCCATTGCAGGTCTTCCAATTAATATCTGATCACTCCCTTTATGTTTTATCTTCCCATCATTTATAAAGCTATATAGTTTTCTTTGACTTTATTTTCTTCCTTTTTCGCACAAGACTCAAATCTTTGCTCACAGTAAACATTTATTGCTGCAGTTTGTTTTATTTTTATGTATTTTGGATCAGCCTTCTAATAAATACTTTCTTATGTGTTTCTTCCCAAGAGCCACAGTTTATAAATACTTCAAATACTGCAGTCAGTGCTTAATGGTGTATTTTAAAACAAAATAAAATGGTCATAAGGTAACAACTAGTGTGTAAAGTAATTGATAATTACTGCTTCTCTTGAGAAACATATAAATAAACTATAGAGAATAGAGATGGTGTAGAAAAAACAGGCAGAACTTGATGTCAACTGTTACATAGGGAAAAAAATCCCTTATAGATGGTGTTCTTTAAATCCTTATCAACACCCCTATCCCTGTACCAAAGAACACATCAGAGTCAATGCGGGAGGGAAATGAAGACACTGATTATTAACTTTATATCAGGAATCCATTTATTTACTTTGTATCAGGGAATCTATTTACTCTAATATTTTTACTCTAAAATATATGCTCTGACATATATTTTATTGAACACTACTAACGTGCCAGATGATGTGGTAGCAGTAGAGATACAAAGATACATGAGACAAAGGGACTCTCCTCTCACGTCCTTTGAGATATACAGATATTGAACAAATACCTACAAGTATGTTTAATTTGCTCTTCCATGCAATGCATAATTAAATTTAAGCTTTTTTGTTAGTTTAAATAGTTTATAAATGTATCAAATTCAGACCATTCACAGTTCTTGCTTCTTCTTTTACCTATCATGTGCTAGATACAATGGGAATATAAGGGTGAGCAAAAACAGACATGGTTTCTGTCTTCAAGGAGCTTAGATTCTGGAGGAAAGTCAAAGATTACTTAAACAATTATATAAATACATATAAAATTGAAACAGTGGTCAGGACTAGTATGAAAAGACACATGATATGAAGACATATGATAGGATGCCTATATCTTTTGAGTATATGTAAGTTCAGGAAAGTATTTTCTGAGGAACCTGTTTCTGGGCACAATGAAAGTTCCTACATGAAGAAAATTAAAAAGATAGAAAGAGAAGAAAGAATGAGTTGGGCATGCTTTCTTCTACAGAGATGTCCTGAGCTTTGTGGTAATACCATAGGAAAAACTTTGGGTAAATTTAATTTGAGTTAGAAATATTCAAATTCTAATGCATAGATAGCAATGGAAGCCAGGTAAGTTAAGAAGATTTATATGAAAAAAAAAAGTGAGAAAACAATGCTTTAAGACATAAGGTCTTAGGGGAGAAATTAGTTAAGATTGGCTAAATCCTAAATTTAAAATTCTGGATTTTATCCTAATTTGTTTTTAATCATTTTGGGTTGCCATCTATAATCAGAGTTGTAAGGAGTCAATTTGTTTTATTACTTTTATTTTCAAGAGATCATTAACTAATTCACTCACCTAAAATAATTTTTATGTATTTAAATATTAGGAAGATCATAATTAAAAAAAAACTACAATAATCCCAGAGGAAACAGATATATTTATGTACAAAGAGAAATATATAAAAGAACATGTGATTTTTAAAAACCTAAATTTCTAGAGTAAAAGATTTATGTAAGCATATATCTATCTATAGAATTAGTGGTGAAAATATTTTAAATTCAGTTTAAAATTCTGGGACTAACCAGAATGTAGGTTCTAGCTCCCCTAAATAAGGGAAATGATTTTGCATGTGACAATGTGCCTCTCTCAAGGAGAGCTGATCCATCACTCCTTTCAGGTTGAATTTACCATCTGATCAAAGAAGAATTGATATAATAATTGCCAATATTCCAAATTTCCTAAGCCTTAAAAAAAATGTAGGAAAAAGGCCAGGAACATTTCTTAATTAATTGGAGGGAGGATTATATGTAGAAGTTTAAACAGAAAGGTACATACCATCCAGAAAAGTCACCAATGAAGAGGATGATTGCAGAAGGCCAGCTGAGTGGCCTTGGATAAGTTTCATAAGATTGGCATTACATGGTCAATTTGCCATAGTCTCAAGTCTCTGGTGTCAACCTTGTAGACTTACAATCTTGTATTAGTGTCAAATAGTTGGAAACTCACATATGATGAGTCATGTTAAAAATCTTCACACATTACAGATATTTTCAAAAGCAGTCAGAGTTGTACTTGAAATATTAAGAATCAAAATTCAGCTATCAATTGATTAGATGCATTGTCATGCAGTGCCTTAAAGATGTGAAATTAACCTTTTAGAACGCTGCTTGGTGAGCATAGATTTAGAATGGATGTAGTTAGTTATGTGATTTGAATGTCTAATGTCATTATTCATTTATGAGATCAGCAAATATTTTTTATTTAACTCCTACCACTCACCAGGCATGCATCTATATTACAGCTGTTGGTAGGATGATGCATTCAAATGAGCAAAGGTCCATGCTTTCTTAGAGATCACAGTCTTGTGGGGCAGATATGCATTAAGGAGAAGTTACACAAATATAAATTTATAACTATAATATAAACTTCAAGGGATTGATACACATAAGGCTTGCTCTATACCACATAGCACCTTTGTGAGAATTAGAAAATGTATTCCTTTTTTAAGTAAAACAAATTTTAAAATTAGTAAAGATTTATTTTTTTCATAACTGCAATGATAAAATTGTTCATAAATTTTATAAATCAAAATATTGAACATGATTAGAAAATTTTAACTTTCAATCAACATAATCTCCAATTTACTGTGATAATTTATTATAAAATATTCCTTATCTTTCATAGAGATAAAATTCTTGTTTTCTATAGAAATGTTCACTAGATTTGATTTTCTTGTGACATTTTAGGACTCAAGTAGTTTTAAATGTACTTTAATTTTGAGCTTTGTTCTCTACCACCAAACAATATTAGCAAAAGTTAAGATTTTTGAATAGCCAAACAATATTCAGAAATATGGCAGAAGGTTGCTAGAAGTTGACATTTCATTTATCTGTTTATATTATTATTAAAATTATTTTGTCTTCAAAAGATCCTGGAATATTCAGGAGAGCTTCTTCCAAGTGATGGCAAAGAATTTCAAACTGCTCCTTTTTTATAGTACTATTTTTAATAGATGGGAAATGGGGTTATGGTCTACTCACAGAGTAAGAGAATATTGAGAATTACAACTAGGCTTTTATGTGCTTTAAACTAGAAATACCTCTCATGTCTCAGTTCATTAGCCAGCATGAGTTACATAACCCCATTCAACTGTAAGAGGGGTGAGTTGGAATAAACTGATCTGTGGCTCTGGAAGGAAGAGGAGAATGGGAAAATACTTATGATCACTTGTGAGATTTATGATGATGGTTAGGCATGTGAACAGGAGCTTAACATTGAGCCAAAGGATAATGCAAATTAAAGCAGTTAAGGAAATAAAATAATGCAGTGAAGCCAGTTTTTAAGGTTTATTTAGTATTTGTGCCATATTAACATGAGTTGTATTGGGAAAAAGAAGCCGTCTTTTTTTTTTTTTAATTGTAATTTAGGCTCTGCAGT
>PVKP010040855.1:0-19177 GCA_004027715.1 Plecturocebus donacophilus
GGGCAGGCGAGGGAGAGAGGAGACCAGGTCACTGGAAGGGGGGGGCTGGGCTGAACTCCGCAGAGCCCCAAGCCAGGGATGGCTGGCACAGGGGAGAGACACAGGCCAAGTATCCCAAGGGAGGGACAAGCTTTCCCAAGCAGGCAGCCCTCCCATCTCCCTGACTTCCCATCGGCAAATGCAGAAAGGCCTCTTTTAGCTGCCATAGTTGAGGGATTTATAAATTAAGCAAAACCTTTCAAGAGCCAGGATGTAACCAGTTTAGACAGATACCTGTCTACATTGGATTTCACCAAGCCCTGCCCTTTTTTTTTTTTTTTTTTGAGACAGGGTTTCATTCTGTTACCCAGGCTGGATGGAGTACAGTGGCATGGTCATAGCTCACTGTGGCCTCCAACTCCTGGGCTCAAGTCAAGCGATCGTTGGCGCATGCTACCATGCCTGGCTAATTTCAAAACATACTTTGTAGAGACAAAGTCTCACTATGTTGCTCAGGCTGGTCTCAAGCTCCTGGCCTCAAGCAGTCCTCCTGCCTTGGCTTCCCAAAGTGTTGGGATTACAGGTGTGAGCCACCGTGCCCAGGCAACCCTGCCTTTTAAAATGTTGAACAAGGAACCTTCATTTAACCTATTCAGTTTCACACCATCAGTACTCTGAGCTCTGAAGACTCAGGGGTGTGCTTGGCTTTTGTCACTGCACTAAGTACCCAGTTTTCCAAGTTATTCAATTTCTTCTTTTTCTCTCAGCAGATAGTTGGTTTGCCTCTAGCAGTTCCCCTCTAATCTTCCAATATGTGAGGAGTTGGGAAAGTTACAGTCAACTGGCTCGGTGTGAGATGTGTGAGTTTTATTACATCAACTTTTTGACATTTCAGGGTACTCAGTAGCCTTTTTTCTTCCTTCCTTACCTCAGCCAGACAGGTAAGACTGCCAGAGAAGTAAGGTGTTGCAGTATTACCTGTAATCAACCATCCATATTTTCTGGTTCATTATTTTATTTTGGGGGCTGCCTGTCTTACACATAGCCTAAGAGAATCCTGCTCAACTCTTTTTCCTACTCACATGGTAAATACTCAGCAAATTAATGCTCGGTTTAGCAGAAGGACAACGAAGAGAGATTCCTCTGAACTCTCTCTTCTCATCAGGGTCCCCACCTTGGTCTCCCAGGATCTTTGCAGGGTCTCTTCCCTGAGGGCCCCCGGTGCGGACTCCCGGAAATCAATTAGGTGGCTCTCATTTCGACGGATGTCATGTACCAGCATCACGCCCCCACTGGGAGAGACACAGAAGGGGAAGGATGATAACATGCTACCCCTCCGTACAATTAACCTGCTGCCCCTCCATCCCCAGTGGTGAGAGCTGTAGGCTTGGTTTGTCATTTGGGGTCAGGGGTCTGAGCCCCCTCTCCAGTATGGATTCATAGACTCAGCCACCCTAAGAGGATGGAAGTGAAACCAAGGGGGTCGGAAACTCAGGGTTCATGGACCTCTTCCAGCCTGTCACTGGAGACTTTAATCCCTAATTAGGAAAAGCCCAGAGACTGGGAGAACAGGATGTTCTGCCCCATGCCCCGACCCTGGACCAGAGCTGGATCCCTGCCAGCTTCCTGCACCTGCCTACTTGCTATGTCCCTTGCCCCTCCCCCAGGACTGGATTATATAAGGATAAAACATCCAAAACCAAAGCAGAATTTCTTTGGTACAGCTTGGAGGGCTGGTCTTACAGGAACCAAGATAGGTAACTTTGTCAGCTTGTTCCTTTTCTGTGGCTTATTTACACCTAAAATGCCCACAGCCAAATGACAAAATAAGGAAATCAGGACAGAGAAACAAGAGCAAACTGGATAGTGCGTGCCCCACCATGGGAAGCAGCTTCTATTCCACTCCAGATAATTTCAGCCATGTGACAATGTGGGCCCAAGTTATCGGATCTCCCAATTGTTCAAGAGATGTTGGAAATCTGAATTTTTATAAAAATTCTAAACTTTTTAACAAGAGCAACCAAAATTTTAACAGTTCAGTGTCCAAACCAAACCAGTCTGTGCACCGGGTGTTGCGCATGGGTGGGCAGTTTGTAACTTCGGTTTTTAAGAGTTCTTAGCGTGGGGCTTATTTTTGGAGGATAGATGGCCCAAGGCTTTTCATCAGACCCACAGGGATTTGTTATCCTAAAAGTTTAAGTATCATTGCCTTAATTGATGACAGTATACCTCTACCTGCCCACCTCAATTTATGGTTTACAAATTTCTTTCCAGTTTTTTTTTTTCAAGCTTCTGAAAATACTTTTCCACAAGATAGCTTTGCTCTTCTGACTCCATCCAGGGAGAAGGGGGTGAAATTTTGTGTAGAAAGAGAAAATGCAAGGAGTTGGGGTCCAATTGCCCCTCTTCCTAAGTTAGGAGTGCTCCACATGAGGCCTCCCTAAATCAGGAGTGCTTCTCAGGCCTACAGAACAGGAGGAAAGAAGTAGGCCTGGGGGACCCCCGACCTCCACTGCTCCTTACCCGCCCAGGCCAGAACTGTGCGGAGCCACGATCCCCAAACACAAGGCTGCTGCCACAGCTGCGTCCACAGAAGATCCCTGTTTATTGAGCACCTCGATGCCTAGTGAAGTGCAGTGAGCAGCATCCGTCACCACAGCACCCTGCTGGAAGATCTGGGAGGGGAGAGAGGACTTGGTGGGGGGCAGGAGGAGCTGTCCACCACCCTAGGGCACCTCCACTAGCCCTAGAACTGTACAGGGGGTGAGAGTCGAAGCCCTGCCTTCTTGTCCCCTTGACTCTCCCCTCATTACCCCAAGTGCCTTCTAATGGATCGAGTCCCTTCCTTGTTTGGTCCCCCTCATGCCCTGGAGCTCCTCCCATTGGGACCTTCCTCTCCCAAGTCACCACCCTCTCCCCTTTCACCTCTCAGACATTCCCCAGTTTCCACGGCCCCTCAAACATTACCCCACTCCCTGCTCGCCAGTTCCCTCCCCCTCCCCATTTGTCCCCCTCACCTGGGGGTCCCCGAAGTAGATCTGCATAACCAGCGCCACAGTGACACCGGTGGCGAAGGTGAGACAGGCTGTGACGATGACCGTGAGCCCGTCCTGGCGGCAGGAGCACTCAGCCGCTGCCGCGGAGAACGGGTCTTTGCGCGTCTCGCGTAGCGGTGACCCGTCTTGGCTGCCCATCTCCGAAGACGACGAAGGCAGCCGCTGCAGCCGCGCCGACTTCAGGAAAGAGTCTGGGTCTGCAGAAAGGCAGCCGGTCGGTCTGGGCGCCTCCCACCTGGCCCGGCCCACCCTCCAGGAGGGACTATTCAGCGCTTCCCCTGCCCCGCCCCTGCCACACAACCCCCGTCTGGCTAGCACTACTCACCGCTCCCCATTTTCCCAGGTACCCAAGGACAGGTGGAAGCAGTGGTGCCCGACTGGGAAGAGACAGGGATCCCCCAAGCTGGACAGCAGGGAGGCTAGATTCCTGCCCCTCCCTGATACCTAGGCCAAATTTCCTGGCACCCAGGGGCCAGGGCTGGGAACACTTGCGGGGGCGGGGCGGGGGGTGGTTGGAGGGGTGATTCCAGCCCTCCCTGGAAATTGGATCCTGTCCCAATTGGGGTCCAGCCTTCTGTGCAAGGAGGCAGCTATATAAACAGAGTGGAGGGAATCCTGGCTTCCAACCTGACTTCAGTTATCCGTTCACTCATTCCTTAAATACGGAGAGCCCTATGCTAGGTGCCAGAGGAAAGAAACAGATAGTTCCTGCCCTCATGGGGTTCATAGAGCCCTAGAAGAAAAAGCCAATAAGCAAGTAAACAAAGAAGTCTATAATTACAAGTTGGAGCAGATGCTATAAAGAAAAAGAAAGATGAAATGACAGAGAATAATGGTGGTAGGGGAGGGAGGATTCCTTAGCTGCAGAAATCAGGGAAGGCTCCTCAGGAAGTGGCTTTTAAGCTGAAAACTGAGGGATAAGAAGGAGCCAGCTATAATGTAGAGCAAGGAGTATGTGTATGGAGTGTTCTGGAAAGAGGAAACAGCAGATGCAAAGGCCCTAAGGTGGGAATGAGCTTGGTACACTAGCAAAAAATAATTAAGGCCTGGGCGGCTCTGGTGTAGCAGGCATGGGCAAAGAGTAGTAAGGGTGGAAGCTAGGCCAAATACATGCAGCATGCTGTGGCTCATGCCAGTAATCCCAGCACTTTGGGAGCCCAAGGTGGGGGTGGATCACTTGAAGTCAGGAGTTCAAGACCAGCCTGGCCAACATGGTGAAACCCCGGCTCTACTAAAAAATGCAAAAATTACTGTAGCCTTATAGTATAGTTTGAAGTCAGGTAGTGTGATGCCTCCAGCTTTTTTCTTTTTGCTTAGGATTGTCTTGGCTATGCGTGCTTTCTTTTGGTTCCATATGAAGTTTAAGGTGGTTTTTTCCAGTTCTGTGAAGAAGGTCAATGGTAGCTTGATGGGGATAGCATTGAATCTATAACTTACTTTATGCAGCATGGCCATTTTCACGACTTTGATTCTTCCTAACCATGAGAATGGAATGTCTTTCCATTTGTTTGTGTCCTCTCTTATTTCCTTGAGCAGTGGTTTGTAGTTCTCCTTGAAGACGTCCTTTACATCCTTTCTTAGTTGTATTCCTAGGTATTTTATTCTCTTTATAGCAATTGTAAATGGGAGTTTGTTCATGATTTGGCTCTTTGTTTGTCTGTTATTGGTGTATAGGAATGTTTGTGATTTTTGCACATTGACTTTGTATCCTGAGACTTTGCTGAAGTTGCTTATCATCTTAAGGAGATTTTGGGCTGAGACGATGGAGTCTTCTAAATATAAAATCATGTCATCTGCAAACAGAGACAATTTGACTTCCTCTTTTCCTAATTGAATACCCTTTATTATTTTTTCTTGCCTGATTGCTCTGGCTAGAACTTCCAATACTATGTTGAATAGGAATGGTGAGAGAGGGCACCCTTGTCTAGTGCCAGTTTTCAAAAGAAATGGTACTGGTACCAAAACAGAGATATAGACCAATGGAACAGAACAGAGGCCTTGGAAATAATGCCACACACCTACAACCATCTGATCTTTGATAAACCTAACAAAAACAAGCAATGGGGAAAGGATTCCCTGTTTAATAAATGGTGTTGGGAAAACTGGCTAACTAACCATGTGCAGAAAGCTGAAACTGGACCCATTCCTTACACCTTATACAAAAATTAATTCCAGGTGTATTAAAAATTTAAACATAAGACCTAACACCATAAAAACCCTAGAAGAAAACATAGGCAATACCATTCAGGACATAGGCATAGGCAAGGACTTCATGAGTAAAACACCAAAAGCAATGGCAGCAAAAGCCAAAATAGACAAATGGGATCTAATTAAACTTAAGAGCTTCTGCACAGCAAAAGAAACAATCATCAGAGTGAACTGGCAACTAACAGAATGGAAAAAAATTTTTGCAAGCTATCCATCTGACAAAGGGCTAATATCCAGAATCTATAAAGAACTAAAACAAATTTACAAGAAAAAAACAAACAACCCCATCAAAAAGTGGGTGAAGGATACGAACAGGCACTTTTCAAAAGAAGACATTTATGTGGCCAACAAACATATGAAAAAATGCTCATCATCACTGGTCATTAGAAAAATGCAAATCAAAACCACATTGAGTGCCGGGCGTGGTGGCTCACACCTTTAATCCCAGCACTTTGAGAGGCCAAGATGGGCGGATAACCTGAGGTCAGGAGTCTGAGACCAGACTGACCAACATGGGGAAACCCTGTCTCTACTAAAAATACAAAATTAGTCAGGCATGGTGACGCGCGCCTGTAATCCCAGCTACTCGGGAACCTGAGGCAGGAGAATGGCTTGAACCCAGGAGGCAGAGGTTGTGGTGAGCCAAGATCATGCCATTACACTCCAGCCTGGGCAACAAGAGTGAAACGTTGTCTCAAAAAAAAAAAAAACCACATTGAGATACCATCTCACACTAGTTAGAATAGTGATCATTAAAAAATCTGGAGACAACAGATGCTGGAGAGGATATGGAATAATAGGAACGCTTTTACACTGTTGGTGGGAGTGTAAATTAGTGCAACCATTGTGGAAGACAGTGTGATGATTCCTCAAGGATCTAGAAATAGAAATACCATTTGACCCAGCAATCCCATTACTGGGTATATACCCAAAGGATTATAAATCATTCTATTATAAAGACACATGCACACGTATGTTCATTGTGGCACTGTTTACAATAGCAAAGACTTAAAACCAACCCAAATGCCCATCGATGATAGACTGGAAAAAGAAAATGTGGCACATATACACCATAGAATAGTATGCAGCCATAAAAAGGGATGAGAATGATGCCCAATGCCCATCAACCCAAATGCCCATCAAGGATAGACTGGAAAAAGAAAGTGTGGCACATATACACAATAGAATACTATGCAGCCATAAAAAGGAATGAGAATCAAGGCTGATACCTTGATCTTATGCTGATACCTTTGCAGGGACATGGAAGAATCTGGAAACCATCATTCTCAGCAAACTGACAGAAGAACAGAAAACCAAACACTGCATGTTCTCACTCATAAGTGGGTGTTAAACAATTAGAACACATGGACACAGGGAGGGAAACATCACACACTGGGGTCTCTTGAGGGGGTGGGGGGCTAGGGGAGTGATAGTAGAGGGTGGGGAGGTTGGAGAGGGATAACATTAGGAGAAATACCTAATGTGGGTGACGGGGGAATGGAGGCAGCAAACCACCATGGCATATGTATACCTATGTGACAATCCTGCAAGATCTGCAAGTGTACCCCAGAATTTAAAGTGTAATAAAAAAAAATACAAAAATTAGCTGTGCATGGTGACATGTGCCTGTAATTCCAGCAACTTGGGAGTCTGAGGCACAACAGTCACTTGAACCCACAAGGTAGGGGTTGCAGTCAGCAGAGATCACACCACTACACTCCAACCTGGGTGACAGAGTGAGACTCTGTCTCAAAAGAATAAAAAAGATACTAGGGGCTCTACCAGCCTGGTGAGAAGCTTGGGTTTTGCTATAAGGATTATGGGAAGTCACTCCTAGAGAGTTTTAAGCAACAATGTGAAACCATCTGTTCTGTGTTTTGTTGTTGTTTGAGACAGGGTCCTGCTCTATCACCCCAGTTGGAGTGCAGTGGCACTATCTCAGCCCACAGCAACCTCCGCCTCCCTGCAACCTCTGCCTCCCAAGCTCAAACCATCCTCCCACCTCTGCTCAGCCTCCCGAGTAGCTGGGACTACAGGTGTGCACTACCATGCCCGCTAATTTTTGTATCTTTTGTAGAGATGGGGTTTTGCCATGTTGCCCAAGCTGGTCTCAAACTCCTGGCCTCAAGTGATCTGCCCACCTCGGCCTCCCAAAGTGCTGGCTCCCAAAGTGCTGGGATTACAGGTGTGAGCCACCATGTCAGGCCTGTTTTGTGTTTTAAAAAGATCCCTCTGGCTACTTTCTGGAGACAGACTGAAGTACAATAAGAACGGAGGCAGGAGAGACCTGAAAGCCCACTACTTGTTGGGTAGCTATGAACAAGTCACTCAAGTCATGAGCCTTACCTTTCTCATTCTAATGATGGAGCTAATCCCTAACTGGTGGGATAGGGGTACAAGGATTCCATCAGGTGATATGCACCCAGTACACTGCAGGTACTCAAACCAAGTCATTTCTTTTTTCTTTTTTTTTTCCCCCAGAAGGAATCTCACTTTGCTGCCCAGGCTGAAGTGCAATGGCACAATCTTGGCTCACTGCAACCTCCGCCTCCTGGGTTCAAGAGATTCTCCTGCCTCAGTCTCCCGAGTAGGTGGGATTACAGGTGCCTGCCACCATGTCTGGCTAATTTTTTTGTATTTTTAGTAGAGACAGGGTTTCACCATGTTGGCCAGGCTGGTCTCGAACTCCTGACCTAAGGTGATCCACCCGCCTTGGCCTCCCAAACTGCTGGGATTACAGGCGTGAGCCACTGCGCCCAGCCCACTCCAAGTTATTTCTGTTCCTTTTCCACCTTGGCCAAGGCTGAGACCCTCTTCCATCCCATAGCTCCCTCCTCTGAGTGCTATTAGCTGTGAACCCAAATCCCTAAATGGCCTAAAGTCCTAGGTGTTTGTGAACAGTAAAGAAATAGGCTGATACCTTGATCTTATGCGGTACTCACAATATGTTTTTTAAAGTTTATTCATTCAATATTTTTTTAGTACCTACCACTATGCACTAGAAGTATAACCACTTTAAAAGTCTGTGTGATAATATTAAAAACTGACCATTTTATTGTCCTGTTTAAAATACATGGTTCACTGGTGCCAACATGATAAATATCCAAGCTCCTTGTGGTGTTTAAAGGCCTACATGATCCACAATCCCATCTTTTGTATAAATAAGAAACCAAATATATAGATAGAATGATGATATATGTAAAAAATGTTTATAAATTGTTACAGAAGTTACTCTTGGGAAAAGATACTGAAGATGGGAATGAGATGGGATGGGAGTTTTTTTGGTTTGAAATTTTTACCACTTATATATATATATTTCTTTTTAGAAATCAATACATAAACCAGGTGTGCTGGTGCATGCCTGTAAGCTCAGCTATTTAGAAGACTGAGGCAGGAGGATCACTTGAGTCCAGGAGTTCAAAGCTGCAGTATGTAATATGAATAACCACTGCACTCCAGGCTGGGCAACATAGCAAGACCGTGTCTCTAAAATAAAATTAATACATATATTTTGAAATGAAAAGAAAAAAAATCACTGAAAGACAGAAATGGAGAAGGGGACTTTTTAATTTTTCCTCACTATTCCTTTTTTTTTTTTTAACCATGAAAATGTAATTTTTTTTTTTTTTTTGAGACAGTCTCGCTTTGCAGCCCAGGCTAAAGTACAATGGCACGATTTTTAGCTTGCTGCAACCTCCGTCTCCTGGGTTCAAGTGATTCTCCTGCCTCAGCCTCACAAGTAGCTGGGATTACAGGCGCCTGCCACCTTGCCCAGCTAATTTTTGTAATTTTAGTAGAGGTAGGGTTTCACCATGTGACCAGGCTGGTCTCAAACTCCTGACCTCAGGTGATCCGCCCACCTTGGCCTCCCAAAGAGCTAAGATTATAGGTGTGAGCCATCGCATCCAGCCTTGTTTTTGTTTTTGAGGCAGAATCTCACTCTGTCACCAAAGTGGGAGTGCAGTGGCATAATCTTGGCTCACTGCAACCTCCACCTCCCAGGTTCAAGTGATTCTCCTGC
The DNA here is from genome assembly GCA_004027715.1 of Plecturocebus donacophilus. NCBI lineage: Eukaryota > Metazoa > Chordata > Mammalia > Primates > Pitheciidae > Plecturocebus > Plecturocebus donacophilus. The sequence goes on from PVKP010040855.1 coordinate 9,265, forward strand.
CTTAGTCTCCCGAGTAGCTGGGATTACAGGTGCACGCCCCACACCTGGCTAATTTTTTGTATTTTTAGTAGAGGTGGGTCTTACCATGTTGGTTAATCTGGTCTTGATCTCCCGACTTCAGGTGATCCACCTGTCTCAGCCTCCAAAAGTGTGGGGATTACAGGTGTGAGCCATTGCGCCCTGATGTTTTAAACTACATTTTCAAAAAAAGGTTATCTTCTGAGAGTCTCCCTCACTTGATCATGCTTGCCTCTAACCCTCAACACCACAGTCTGTAAATAAAACTGGAATTCATCCAACAGACAGATGTTAAACCCTTACTGTGGGCACAGAACTCTCCTTGGCCCCTAGGAGTTTCTTTTTTTTTTTCTTTTTAAAATTGAGACAAGGTTGCCCAGGCTGTTCTCAAACTCCTGGGCTCAAATGAGCCTCCCACCTCAACTCCCAAAGTGTTGGTATTACAGGCCTGAGCTAACACACCTGGCACTAGAGGTTTCAAAAGAAGTGTGGGAAAGGGTTTTGAATTTCTATTTACTGATGCTCATTATATATTAAGCATTTTACATATATTTCCTCATTGAAGTGTTCCCAAGACTTTATGAAATAAGTCCCACTGTCCCCACTTTACAGGTGAGAAAACTAAGACTGAGAAAGGTGATATTGCCCATCTCAGGTCATAAAATGAATAAGTGAGCCAGGTTTGGTGGCTCATGTCTGCAATCCCAGTGCTTCGGGAGGCTGAGGTAGGAGGATTGAGCCCAGGTGTTCAAGACCAGCCTGGGCAATACAGAGAGATTCTCATCTCTACAAAAAAAATTTTTTTAATTAGCCAGGCATGGAGATGTGCACCTGTTGACTCAGCTACTTGGAAAGCTGAGGTAGGAGCATCACTTGAGCCTGGGAGTTTGAGGCTGCAGTGAGCCACGATCACACCACTGCACTCCAGCCTGGGAGACAGGGTGACACCCTGTCTCAAAAAAATTAAAGTAAAATATAAAATAAAATAAAATGAATAAGAGGTAGAACTGAGTCTGTGTAACTAGAAAGCCTCCTTTCCATTGCTCCACATGGCATTAAGAGCCATTTCTAGCCTCAGAAACCAACCTTACAAACTAATTTTTCTTGCTATTTCTTGGTCTTTATTGTTTCATTTTTGAGACATAGTCTTCCTGCCTAGGCTGGAATGCAGTGGCATGATCTCGGCTCACTGCAACTTCTGCCTCTGGGTTCAAGCAATTCTCATGCCTCAGCCTCCCAGAAAGCTGGGATTACAGGCATGCACCATCACACCCAGCTAATTTTTGTATTTTTAGTAGAGACAGCGTTTCAACATGTTGGCCAGGCTGGTCTAGAACTCCTGGTGTCAAGCAATCCACCTGCCTTGGCTTCCCAAAGTCCTGGGATTATAGGCATAAGCCACTGTGCCCGGCCCTGTGTACAGTTTAATTTGTTTCCTCCAGTCAGATATAAAGACTCAGGAGGTAAAGGTGATATGCCCCTATCACAGCTATTCAAGACTCTTGGCCGGGCGCGGTGGCTCACGCCTGTAATCCTAGCACTTTGGGAGGCCGAGGTGGGTGGATCACCTGAGGTCAGGAGTTCAAGACCAGCCTGGCCATCACGGTGAAACCCCATCTTTATTTAAAAAAACAAAACAAAACAAAAAAAAACCTCTCTACTTTGCTAGTCCATCATAAAGTTATTCATTTATACAATAAAATATTTACTGAGTGGCCAGGCATGGTGGCTCATGCCTGTAATCCCAGCACTTTGAGAGGCCAAGGTGGGTGGATCACAAGGTCAGGAGTTTGAGAACAGCCTGATCAACATGGTGAAACCCTGTCTCTAAAAAATATATATATATTTACTGAGTACCTACTATGTGCACTGTGGAAGTGCTAGGGCAATAATAATGTTGATTTTACTGACAAGGAAGAGCAACAGCAGGATACTGGCAAAAGATTAATTTGCAACCAGATGAAACAAGTCTTTTGGGAGAAAGATAACAAGTATAATTTTGGTTATTATAAATTCATGGGACACCAGAAGAAGCTGTCTGGAGGCAGTTGGCCTAGTAGATATCTAATTTTTATCTGCTTGGATACCACTTCTCATCCAATTTTCTTTTAAGGAACATTCTCTCTCCTCTCTCAGCCAATTCCCTCATCAAAGTATATAACTCAGACTTGGCCAATCAGAGCAGGCACCTCTGTGCAGTAACAGGCACGTGAACAAAACCAGGCCAATAGGACCCAAACTTTGTTCTTTTGCTGGAACTATTGGGAAAGAGAAAGGCTCTTTCTATTAAACGTATGTTGCTAAGTTAGTAGGATGTAAGCCTGTAGCTGCTGGGGGCATCTTGCCCCCAATAAGATGGGAGGTCTTCTGACAATGAAGTCCACCAAAAGAAGGCAGAGCAAAAGATGGAGAAAAGTCCATTCCTTTTTAGGTACCTTAATCCAGCTATGCCTGAAACCCCATATCCCTGGACTTTTCACTCATGCATTATGGTAGATTCTCTTTTTGGATGTAGCTCAGTTAAGCTGGGTTTATGACAGAATAATCCTGAACAGAATTGATTATACAAGTCCAGAGTTTAGGGGAGTGATCTTGGCTGGAGGCTGAAGTCATCCCTGGCTTGTTGTTTAGTCCCTTAAGAGGAGAATCATATATATATATACATATATAAATAATTTTGAGACAGAGTCTCACTTTGTTGCCCAGGCTGGAGTGCAGTGGTGTGATCTCAGCTCACTGCAGCCTCCACCTTCAGGGTTCAACCCTTCTGCCCCTCTCAGCCTCCCAAGTAGCTGAGACTACAGGCGTGCACCACCACGCCTGGCTAATTTCTGTATTTTTTGTAGAGACAGGGTTTCACCATGTTGCCCAGCTGGTTTTGAATTCCTGAGCTCAAGCAATCTGCTCACCTTGGCCTTCCAAAATGCTGGGATTACAGGTGTGTGCCACCATGCCTGGCAGAAACACTAAAGATGTTTGAAACAGGGAGTGACATGACCAGAAGTGCAGGATGGATGAATTGGGGTGGGGACTGGGACAAGAGGTAGGAGGCAAGAGGAGACTCTCAGTAATATTGGTAAGAGAGGTTGGTGGCTTAGTCTACAGTGGTGGTGACAGGGATGATGAGTAGGAATTTGGAAAATATTTAGGAGGGAAGCAGAGAGCACCTGATCACCATTTGGAAGTGAGAGGAAAAGGGGGAGTCCAGCATGCCATTCATTCTTGGGAGATTGGGTGAATGGCAGTGTCACTAATGGAGAATGGCACTGGAGGAAGAGCAGGTGCATGGGGAAGGGATATGATGAGTTCAGCATAGAATATGCTAGAGATGAGGCACTTGCAGGACATCTGGAGGCAGAGGCCTGGGAGAGAAAGGAACACATGGGCTTGGAGCTCAGAAGAGAAGAAAGAAATTATTTCCCAACCTTGGAATGATCACTATCTAGCTCTGTTTCCCACAGAGCCTGATGTGGGGTGCCTGGCACTTGGGTTTAGGGAAAGGCAGGATAGAGGCTAGCTAGGCACAACCAAGGCTAAGAGCATGGCGCTGTGCCACTAGGTGGCACCAACAGGTTGAGAACATAGGAGGTTATGTCAGCCTGCAGTCTGGTCTAGGTGAACCAAGGGAGCCTTGGGGCTTAGAAGTAGGATTGAGAGACATGGCATTCAAATGATTACACTGATATGATGGCAACATACAAACTTGGGGCATAAACCTGACATAAGGTATAAGCTCCCAGAAGCTCAGATGACTAGGGTCTCTGTAGATTTCCATACAGGTGATGGTAGAGCCTGTATTGAATTTCCGAAAATACTCCCTGAGGTTTTGGAACTTGCTGTCTCCTACCATTCTTTCATCCTGAGATCTTCTCTCTCATGCATTTATTCATTCAGTATTTATTGAGTGCACAACAAACAAATAGATATAAGGTTTCTTGTTTTTGTTTTGAGGCTGAGTCTCACTCTGTTGCCTAGGCTGGAGTGCAGTGGCACCATCTCAGCTCACTGTAACCTCTGCCTCCTGGGTTTGAGCGATTCTCCTGCCTCAGCCTCTGGAGTAGCTGGGCTTACAGGGACCCACCATTATGCCTGGCTAATTTTTGTATTTTTAGTAGAGATGGGGTTTCACCATGTTGGCCAGGATGGTCTTGAACTCCTGACCTCAAGTAGTCCACGCGCCTCAGCCTCCCAAAGTGCTGGGATTACAGGCATGAGCCACTGCGCCTGGCCTAGAGATGAGGTCTTGATGCTGGAGAAAGGAGAATGAACAACATAGTCATGATCCCTGCCCTTATGGGGCTTACAGACAGGGAGTAATCAGATAATTGCACAAATAAATAATCACAGATTTTGGTAAATGCTAAGACATTTAGAGAGGGCCAGAAGAAAACATGTCAGGCAGTTCCAATCTCTAGGTCAGGAGAGACAGGCGTTCTCTGTTGAGCTGGAAGAGGAAACTAAGGCCCAGGACAGGGTAGGTGTGCCTATTGTCACTCCGTGAGTTAGGACTGTATTAGGACCAGAAGACTCACTCTTGACTAGTGAATAAAAGGCCTGGCTTCAGGCTAATATCCATCAAGACATGTCTTCCCACTCCTCTCCCTGCTACCTCCTGACTCCACTCCATTTGGAAAATAAGTTTTGATCTGCAGCCCTGACATTTGATGCCCATAAACTTCTAAACCCCATCCTCATTATTTCCTCACCCCCACCCTATATAGAGTGCAGTCCAGTCAGGTTGGCAAGGGCTGCTGGTTAGGGCCAGATGATCAGGAAGTGTAGAGGGGGAGAGAATTTGGGCCTCTCAGATTGGGAGCAGCTAGAGAAGGGCCAGGCTGGAAAAGCAGCATCTGCCAGGCTGATAAGAGACAAGGCTCAAGTGCAGGCAGTGCGAGGAAGTGAGTGAGGTAGAGGATGCTCTAATGCCCGGAAGTGACGTGCAGGGACAGAAGGATGGGGGATGAAGGATGAAGAATGGAGGGGAGGATGGAGCTGGGCCACATGGCTAGGAGGAAGAGCAGCGGGCAAGGAATGCACAGAGACCTCTTTGCCCCCAGGTCTCTTCCAATCCCTGTCTCCTCGCTCTCTACCCCCCTCTCACAATTCCAGCAGAGGATTGAAGGGAACACAGTAAAATCCTGGAAACTGCTTCCTAGGGAGCAGAGTATCTTACTAATATCCTGGCCAGATCCATGTATCGGGAAGGGGTAGGGTAATCCACAGGGCAGTGAAGGCGCTCTAGTCCCCAAGGACTTTGAGAGGTCATGAATCCATGCTTCCATGTTTCCCCTAGCAGAGGGGAAACATACTCTCTTTACCCCTCCCTAGACATGAAAAGATTCTCCGCTTTTCCCAGACCCTCTGCTACCCATAATCCCCGGCTGTGGGGAAGTTCTCTTAAGGCACAGATTGGATCCCTCTTGCTGCAGTCTCTGAGTCGGTTTCTCCTATCCTGTCCTCTGTGCCCAGAGAAAGGCCTCTTCTAGGTGATCACATCGATTCCTTAGGATCTCCCCTCCAATATTCCTTCATCGTTAGTTGGTTCTTCCCAGGAGGTAAGCCCAATCTCTCCCACTGCAGTCCCTAGCATCCTCTCCGTTGTCGCATCCTACGCCTCCAAGGCAGAAAGGCACCCGCTTCCCCATCAGATAATTAATTAACAGAGACAAGGGAGAAGAAGGGAGAGGCCCAAGAAGATGCGGATGAATTAAGGAGATGGAGGTGGAGGTGGATGCTCGACACAGAAGAAGGAAGACCGGGGACTTCCCAAGGCAGGGCAGGGACGGGGTCAGCGGGCCTCACCAGTGTCGGGGTCTCCCAGAAAGGCGTCCTCGTCCTTGCGGCCCCTCAGCGGGGCCGTGGGCGCTGGCTCGTCCTCGGGCAGCCGCGGGAAGCTGGTGATGCTCATGTAGTCCACTGGCGAGTAGGCGCCTAGGGCGCTCTCCTGGCTGGCCTCGTTCTCCGCCGCCATCCTCGCCCGCGCCCCCCAGCAGCGCAGCGCCTGCCGGAAGTGGCTGTGGCGGGGGAGTGGGAGGGCGGAGGGCGGGGCCTGAGCTCCGGGACAGCCGGGAGGGGGCGCCTCTCCCCGCCCTCGGCCATGTCCCGATCTGACTCTCCCACGCCTGCTCAGCGCCGTCAGCCCGCAGCTGGCACGCAGGTGCGCGTGGAGAGCCGGGAAGGCAGCGCAGGGTTGAGGGGAGAGCGCGCGGCAAGCAAGACTTCAGTGGCTCTGCACTTTACGCAGCACAGGGACCAAAACCCTTCCTCCTTCCAGTCTGAATCCAGCTAGTATCCTCCTCAAACCCCAGGCTTCCTTTTCGGGGTACGGATCCTTTCATTGACCGCAAATCTCACTCGACCCCAGAGCCTATCTCTGACCCCAAATTCTTGGGACCCCAGACTCCTCCTTGAACTCCGAGATTCCCCTCCTCCGATCTTAGACTCCTCCTCCTTAGACCTCTCTTTAGACTTCAGATTCTGTCTTCACCCCAGACTCCTTTGAAAACTCCAGCCCATGGTTCATCCCCAGGCCTCTTTGACTGCAGACTGCTCCTTGAACAACAGATGCGCTTTTTTGACCTCAGATCCCTTCCTGCACCCTGACACTTCTGACTCCTCTTTCAACCGCGACCTATTCTGGGACCCCTGACCTATTAGCACAGGAGAGTAATTTTCAAACTTTAGTGTGTGTTAGGATCTTTGAAAGCAGATCCCCAGATTCTACTCCAGAGATCATGCTTCAGTAGGCTGGGATGAGGTGCTTGGAACGTGAATATTTACCATCATTTTAAGAGTTTTTGATATGGTTCTGGAAAGGACACTTTGAGAAAGAAGGAATGGTGGTAGTGGTGGTAGGGCAGGAGTGGGGCAAGGTGGGAATAGGTCTCTATAGTCTGGATGTCTGGGTTCTATTCTGCTACCACTAAAAATACTGTAATCTTGGGCAAGACAAATAATCTCCCTATCAGTTTCTGCATCTGTGAAATGGAAAGAATAATGGTATCCATTTTAGAGGATTAAGTAACAGAATGGAAAGCGATTAGTAAAGGGCTTGGCACCTACTCAATAAATGCCAACGTCATCGTCATCACCATTGCTTTATTCTGGTAGATTCATTCCCTCCAAACCCATCTATCCTCTCTCCACTCAGAAAATCCAACCACATTACAGCCTGTACTACTTCTCCATATCCAAGGATGAGGGAGATTCCTTCTCTTACGAGGTCGCTGGTCCAAATTTTCATTGTGAAGCCCACAGGAAGAGAGAGGGGGCTCTATACACACATCCTTTCTCTTCCCAACCCCAAACTTCAGTCTCAGAGACGGCCTGAAGTGCTTGAAAAATCTACTATAGACACAACAGCTGCAGTACCAACTATAGACAGGAGGAGGAAGCAGTGTGTCGGGAACAGCTCTGGGGTTTGGGAGTAGAACTTGGGAGAGAGGATAGGAAGGAGAGAGCTGCTCAGAGCTGCGTGATAGGAGTGCCTAAAGAGAGTAACAGTCTATCGGTGAATGTGCACCCATTATGTATGCCTCTCCCCACCCCAGAGAGTTCTTACCTCCTCAGTGACATCTGTAGAGTCTATTACACTACCCTGAGGTCTAATCCCTCCAGTGGGACCTTTCCCCACTTAAGGAGGTCTATGCCTTCTCAGCGATGTCCACTTCCACAGTGTAGTTGGCAGCTCTTCAGTGGGGATTGAGTCCTCTGGTAGGGTCCATGTCTCCTTAGTAAAGTCTATATCCTCTGCATTTCTTAGGGGAAATCCATGTCTCCTTACTAGAGTAAGTGCCCTTCAATGCCATTCATATGCTATTAGCAGAGCCCAAGGCCCTTCAGTCAGGTCTGAGAACACTCAGCAACATCTGTGTTCTCTTAGTGAGGTCCATGTACTGTCATGAAGTGTGTGCCCCTTCGGTGCTGTGGATGTCTCCTCAGTGAATTATCTGTCCCCTCAGTGGGGTCCATGTCCACCCTGAGAGGTCTGTACTCCTTCAGTGGGCCCCGAGATTCCCTCCTTTCCTCCCCTCTCAGGATTAGCAGAGTCTTGGGATCCCATGGGAAGATTTTTTTTTTTTTCCTGAGACAAAGTCTTGCTCTGTCACCCAGGCTGGAGTGCAGTGGCACAATCTTGGCTTACTGCAACCTCTGCCTCCCGAGTTCAAGCAATTCTTCTGCCTCAGCCTCCTGAGTAGCTGGGATTACAGGCACGCACCACCACACACGGCTAATTTTTGTATTTTTAGTAGAGATGAGGTTTCATCATGTTGGTCAGGTTGGTTTCGAACTTCTGACCTTGTGATCCACCTGCCTCAGTCTCCCAAAGTGCTGGGATTATAGGCGTGAGCCACTGCACCTGGCCAATAGTTTTTTTTTTTTTTTTTTTTTTAAGCTTAGGGTGTGCAAGGTTTATGGTCAGCTGAGCAAAGAGCAGGGAATTAGGTAGGAAGGGAGGCTGGGCTAGATGGAGTCACAAGGCAGGAGGTGGGAGATGCCTGCTTCAGGCCTCAGAATCACTCATGGAGTTAGATATTTAAGAATCCTTCCTGTCTTGACAGCCAGTCTGTGAACTGATGGGTGAGGCGGGCCCTTCTTGGTGGTGGATGCAGGTGAGAGATGGAGGAGGGTCCTGTCTGACTTTTTTTCTGGGGTGTAGGGGCTAGAGGAAAGCTAGAGGTAATTAAGCCCAGGTTGTGGTAATGGTGGTGGGGGTTTCCCTCTGTGAAGTAAAGAGATTGTGAAGGAAAGAAGAGAATGTGGGCTGGTGTGTAATCCTAGCACTTTGGGAGGCTGAGGTGGGCAGATCACCTGAGGTCAGGTGTTCAAGACCAGCCTGGACAACATAGTGAAATCCCATCTCTACTAAAAATACAAAAATTAGCTGGACGTGGTGGTGCGCACCTGTAATCCCAGCTACTTGGGAGGCTGAGGCAGGAAAATTGTTTGAACTCAGGAGGCAGAGGTTGCAGTGAGCTGAGATCACGCCACTGCATTCCAGCCTGGGAGACAGAGCGAGAGACTCCTTCTCAAAACAAAAACAACTAAAAAAGAATATGAATGACTTTTTGTACTTGTACAGACTTTGATATTTTACAAGACTTAGCTTCAAGCCTGATGAGGAAGTAAAACCAAAGCTGGAGTCAAGGCCCTAACTTGGTCGTTATTTGCTCTGTGACTTTGCACAAGTTCCTTCCCTTTCCTGGGTTTGCCATTTGTGCAGTTGGGAGGTGGGTTTATTATCAAAAACCTGAAGATGTCTCCTAGTCTTCACTTATTGAGTCTTGTACTTTAGATCTGGATGGAGATTTGTGAAGCCAAGGAGATTGAAGACATGTCCTCAGAAGAGGGAGAAAATTTGAGCTGGTTCCAGGGTGAGCAGAGAGGGGGTGCTGTTGCCAGAGCATGCCCTCAAGGTCGTGGGAGAAGTTTTTCCGGAGGTCGGAATGTGGGTGTGGCTCAGAGAGGGGGGACGTGGAGGGAAGGGTGGCACCTGGAAGGGACCGTACCCCACTTGGCTTTCCAACTCAGTGGGGTGACAGTCAGGACTGTGCAATCAGATCACGGGGCGGCTCCGCGATGGACCTGACTCAACTCCTCTTCTTAGTCCAGCCCCTTCCCTCTCGAGCCCCGCCCTAACCCAACCCCTATCTGTCACTCCAAGACCCCACCCTATTCTGGTCACTCCATGGCTCTGCCTCCTCTCCTGTGACAACCAGCCAGGCTACGCCCCATCACTCCATGGGCCCACCTCCTCTCCTGTCACGCCTGGCCCCGCCCCTCCTCTGTCATTCCACGGCCCCACCCTCTCCCTTGTCACGCCAGGCCCCGCCCCTTCTGCTTTCACTCGAGGGCGTCTCTCCTTGGGGAAAGTCAACTCCGCCCCATCCTTCGA
>PVKP010040856.1:0-19175 GCA_004027715.1 Plecturocebus donacophilus
AAAAAAAAAAAAAAAAAAAAAACAATTGTTAGAGTGAACCAGCAACCAACAGAATGGGAAAAAAAATTTTGCAAGCTATCCATCTGACAAAGGGCTAATATCCAGAATCTACAAAGACCTAAAACAAATTTACAAGAAAAAAACAAACAACCCCAACAAAAAGGGGGCAAAGGATATGAACAGACACTTCAAAAGAAGACATTTATGTGGCCAACAAACGTGAAAAAATGCTCATCATTGCTGGTCATTAGAGAAATGCAAATCAAAACTACATTGAGATACCATCTCATGCCAGTTAGAATGGCGATCATTAAAAATCTGGAGACAACAGATGCTGGAGAAGATGTGGAGAAATAGGAAAACTTTTACACTGCTGGTGGGAGTATAAATTAGTTCAACCATTGTGGAAAACAGTGTGGTGATTCCTCAAGGATCTAGAACTAGAAATACCATTTGACCCAGCAATCCCATTACTGGGTATGTACCCAAAGGATTATAAATTGTCTATTATAAAGACACATGCACACATGTGTTCATTGCAGCACTGTTACACAATAGCAAAGACGTGGAACCAAAGAAATTGTGGCACATATACACCATGGAACACTATGCAGCCATAAAAAGGAAGAGTTCATGTCCTTTGTGGGACATAGATGATTCTGGAAACCATCATTCTCAGCAAACTGACACAAGAACAGAAAATCAAACACTGCATGTTCTCACTCATAGGTGAGTGCTGAACAATGAGAACACATGGACACAGGGAGGGGAGCACTACACACTGGGGTCTGTTGAGGGGTGGGGGCTAGGGGAGGGATAGTGGGGGGTAAGGAGACTAGGGAGGGATAACATTGGGAGAAATACCTAATGTAGGTCATTTCATTAAATGAAGCATTAACAACAACAAAAACAAGATCCAATTGTATGCTGCCTACCAGAAACTCATTTTAGTTTTAAGGATATGCATAGGCTGAAAGCAAAGGAATGAAAACAGCTATTCCATGCAAATTTTAGCTGGAAGAGAACAGAGGTGACAATACTTATATCAGATAAAATAGAATTTCAGTCAAAAATTGTCACAAGAAACAAAAGTCATTATATAATAATAATGGGGTCAATTAATAAAGAGGATATAATAATTTATATTTATCCAACATCAGAGAGAGAGAGAGAAAGAGAGAGAGTGTGTGCAAATATTAACAGAACTGAAGGGAGAAATAGATAGCAATACATCATAGGAGGAAATTTTAATTCCCCACTTTCAATAGTGGGAAGATCATCCAGACAGAAAATCAATAAGAAAACAGTAGACTTAAATAGCATAATAGAGCAAATGGACCTAACAAACATCATATAAACATTCATCTAACAGCAGCACATGGAGCATTCTACAGTAGAGCTCATATGTCAGGCCACAAAACAAGTCTAACAAATTTAAGAAGACTAAAATAATATCAAGTATCTTTTCAGGCCACAATGGTATGAAACTAGAAACCAATAACAGGGCAAAACCCCCAAAATTGACAAATATGTGAAAATTAGACAGAATACTCCTAAACAATTCATGGGTCAAAGAAGAAATAAAAGAGAAATTTTTTAAAATATTGAGCCAAATGACAAATACAAACACAATGTCCCAAAACTTAATAGATACAGCAAAAGCCATTCTAAGAGGGAAGTTTATAGTGATATACTTCTACATTAACAAAAAAGAAACCTCTCAAAATGCTTCACTTTGCACCTCAAAGAAGTGGGAAAAGAAGAAAAGAGTTAGAAGAAAGAAGGCAAAAACAAAGACCAGAGCAGAAATAAATGAACTCAAGACTAGAAAAATAGTAGAAAAGATCAGCAAAAACAAGGGTTGGGTTTTTTGAAAAGATAGATAAAACTGACAAACCTTTAGCTAGACTAAGAAAAAGAGAGACAAGGTTGAGATAAACAAAATTGAAAATGAAAGGGGACACATTACAACTGGCACCACAGAAATACATAGGATTGGAAGAGACTATGTTAACAATTGTAAGCCAACAAATTAGATACCTAGAAGAAACAGATAAATTTCTAGAAACACACAGCTCACCAAGAAATAGAAATCTGAACAGATAAGGAAGTGAGAGATTGAATCAGTAATAATAATAATACAAAAAACCTAGCATAAAGAAAAGCCAAGGACCTGATTGCTTCCCTGGTGAATTATAAGAAACATTTAAAGAATTAATGCAATCCTTCTCAAACTATTGCCAAAAATTGAAGGAAAGGGAACACTTCCAACTTATTTTATGAAGTCAGTATTATCCTAATACTAAACTAGATAAGGACATTGCAAGAAAAGAAAATTACAGGCCCAAATTTTTGATGAACATAGATGTAAAAATTCTCAAGAAAATACTAAAAACCCAAATTTGCTAACAGATTAAAAGGATGATACGCTATGATTAAGTGAAATTTATTCCTTAGATGCAAGGATGATTCAGTATATCCAAATGAATGAATATGATACACCAGAGTAAAAAATGAAGGGAAAAAAGATCACACAATCATCTCAATAGCTGCAGAAAAAGCATTTGAAAAAAATTCAACATTCTTTCATGATAAAAACTCTCAAAAACAAGGTATAGAAGAAATGTACCTCAACACAATAAGGACAATAAATGACAAACATTCAGCTGATATTATACTCAATGGTAAAAAGTTAAGCTTTTTCTCTCTGATCAGGAACAAGACAAATGTGCTTACTCTCACCACTTCTATTGAGCATAATATTGGGGTCCTAGCTAGATCAATTAGGCAAGAAATAGGAAATAAAAGTCATCCAAATAGGAAAGGATGGAATAAAATTGTCTCTGCTGATGATATAATTTTAAGTATAGAAAACCCAAAAGACTCTACCTCCCTCCAAAAACTGTGAGAACTAATAAATAAATTTAATAAAGTTGCAAGATGCAAAATCAACATACAAAAATCAGTTGCATCTCTATATACTAACAATGAACTATGAGAAATGAGGAGATATTTGTCAAAGGGTACAAAGTTTCAGTTATGCAGGATGAATACCTTCTGGGGGTCTAAAATACAGCCATGGTTTGACCTTAGTTAATAATGCTGTATTGTATATTTAAAATTTTCTAAGAGAGTAGGTTTTAAATATTCTCAGTACCAAAAAGGTAACTGTGAAGTGACAGATCTATTAATTAGCTTGATGGGTGGTGATCATTTAACTAAATATACATATAACAAAACATCATGTTGTACGTGTGATATAGCATAGAGTGATGTTATTAAATTTTATACCTATAGTTGGTTGTTTGCAATCATTCCAAAGTGTGTGTGTGTGTGTGCGTATGTATGTGTGTGTATTTGTTTGATTTTTCTAATTGGATAACAAACTCCTTGAAGACAGAAATTATATTTTGTTCCTTTTCTGACCCTGTGTAGCTTAGTGGGCTCTTGTGATTCTTAGCCACATAACATCGGCTGGCTCACGCTGGTTAATCAAGCGTAGCATCCCTGATGATGTTGCTCCTAGGTGACAGGAACTCTGGACCATTGAGCAGAACCAAGAGTTAGATGACAGCCTGCAGAAGCATAGGATGTCACTTGAGTCAGTATCATCTAGCCCAGATCTGTAGGCTCCAAACACATAAGGGAAAATCTTAGGTGTACGCAGGAAATGGAAAAGGTTTGAGGCAAAACCACCTGATGACTCTTCCCCTTGCTCTGAGGAAAATCCAAAGCTCTTAAGCCCATCACACCCCAGACGATTAGTGGGCCTGCAGAGTTGCTTCTCTTACCTCGTGTCCTGTGACGACACCCTTACTCCCTTTGTATCCATTTGCCTCTTGGCTATTCTCTGAACACATCTGGCACGCTACTGCCTTGAGACCTTTGCAGCTGCTGTCCCCTCTCCTTGGAATCTTCTGCCAGATGTTCATTTGGTTTTATCTCTTACCTTCTTCAGATCTTTGCTCCAATGTTACTTTCTCAGGAGACCTTCACTGGCCATCTTAAAGTTGTGACCCTCAACATTCCATATCTTTTTTCATTGCTTTATTATTTTTTCTGTAGCACTTGTCATTATCTGACATAATACGTATTTTACTTATTTATTTTCTGCTACCACTTCATTAGGATGTAAACTCCATATGGACAATGTCTTTTGTCTGTTTTTAAAAATTGTTGTATACCTGGTGCCATGGTAGGCCCTCAGTATTTACTGAATGAATAACTTAGCAAATAAATGAGGAATAAAGTATCCTTATCAATGGCCAGGATATTTCAAGCTGGTAGAGACCCAGTAGGTTGTCAAGGAATCTGACTCCTTTCCTTATATTAGTTTCCTGTTCGTTTCTTTATAGAGTTTTATTTAATCAAATTATGGTGAAAAGTCTTATTAATTTCCATGGAGAGATGGCTTTTCAGCTTTCTGGCTTTTTTTTCTCTCTCTCTCAAAGTGAACAAATTGTAAAGAGGAGTGTTTAGTAGTTTACTAAATCTTATTTCAGGCTCCTGAATGTGGCGTCTAGTCTTCTGGAAATTCCTGTCTTTCTTGGGAGCAAATTTTATAAAAATAGAGGACTCTTTCATTGAATTTCAAAGACAAATGAAGGGAGAAGAATTAGGCCATTTTACTTTGTAAATGTGGGGAAATAACTCTCTGAAGAGGCTGGCAGAGTTGGAAGTATAGACGTTTCCCAAAAGAGCTTGGCTGAACTTAGAGAATATAGGATGATATTGACTTGCTTGTGCAGGGTCATTCTAATGTACATGGCTGCCGTTCTCTCCCTCTGCTTTTTTCAGAGCAAGCATATGGTCAGTGGCTGCATAGACCACTGGACTTACTAGGAGAGCAATTGTGGTGTGATTTACAAGCCCCTCAGTGCTCTGCTAAGACACACAGAGGGATTAGGTGTCAAGCGTGGCTGCTTCCATTTCTCAGCTGACTCACCAAAAACTCATCTGGCTATACGGTAAGTGGGAGTAAGATACATGAGTGAAAATATCTCTTAGCTTTATTATTTTAAATCTACATTCTGACAGAGGCTAAGAGACTATTGGCAATTATGTCAAGGCAGAGATTTCCAGGCTATGCGGGAGGTTGCACTAGATGACTCCTTTAAATCACTGAATCGTGGAGCTGGATCATCTAGTTTAGCTTAGAAATCATCTAACTCAAATCCCACCCATTGCAAAAGCCCCTTGTGGTAATCCTGCCTGGTGGCTGTGCAGCCTTTACTTTTGCAGGGCTAGTGATGAGAAGATCACTACTTCCTGAAACAGTGGGCTTTGTTTGGGGGCTGTTATAAGGGCATTTCTCTTTAAAATGGGCAAAATTGCCTTCTTTTAAACTTGTACTTGCTGGCTCTCTTAAGCAATGTAAAATAGCTCCTCAGTCCACATGACAGCCTTCAGATACTTGCAAACACCTTTGACCTTCTGTAAGTCTTCTCTAGGAGAGAAGTCCTTATCATGGTCCTCTAGAACTGTAGCTTGCAATGTTCCTCATAATGTGTGGGCTGAGCAGTGGCAAAGCAGAGAGTTCTATGTCCTTCCTATCTGGACGCTACTTCTATTAATTTAACCTAAGATTGCTTTAGCTTGCCTTTTTTTTTTCCTTAAAGCAATAATTTGCTGTCTTCCTGTTATGATTAGTATCAATGAAAAGCCCCAGCCAAATCTCTCATACCTATCGTTGTTAAAGCTGGTGACCTTCATTTTACCTTCTCACTCATTAGCTTCTCTAAAGCCTACTCATTCTTAAAGGCTAAGGCTAAATCCTTCTTCCAGCAAGTGTCGCACTAGTATTTCTCAACCAGATGTAATTTTCTCTTTACCTGTGCTCCCCTGGCCCTAGATCATAGGCCTAGCACAGTCTTCTTCGAATAGTGCTTGATTAGAGGCCTAGCACAGTATTCTTTGAATGAAATGTGTTGACTTAAATATACTACATCTCTCAGTAGGCTGTGAACTCTGAGGGCAGAGGCGGTTTGATTCATGTTTGTGCATTGTGTCTTAGGTGTGGCTGTTCTAGCAAAGACTTGGCTTGATTCAGTTACATACAAGACTCTGTTCCACGGATTGCAGGACCCATTGTGTAGGCTCTTCTCATTGGTGGGAGGCAATGAAAGGATTTTAAAACATAGACTCCTGAAGTCAGACATGGATTTGAATTCCTTTCTCTCCACTTAGAATATATATGACTTTGGTTGCATTACTAATCTCTCTATGCCTCAGCTTTCTCATCTGTAAAATGGATATGTTAAAAAGCACCTAACTTACTGGAGTTCAAGAGAGGATTATATGGAATAGGGATGCATGTGGCACTCAGTACTGTGCCTGCCACACATTCAGTGCTCAGGGAAAGCTAGTAGTTATCAGGTTTTTTTTACTCCTATTTGTAAATAATTGTTTTATTCTTTTGATTAATCACATATGGAATTGTGATTGTCTACTTGCTCATAGATTGAGAATCCTTGATAGAATACATCTGACATCTGTACCCCTAGTGCTCAGCACAGTGTCCAAAAAATTGTTATCATCAGTGTTTGTTGAATGAATGCATGAATCTAAGGCTTTTGAACTGCAGCCCTGCCTGATGTACATATGTAAGATGTTGCTGTTATTAGTAGGCATTGCACTGCTGGGCCCTAAAAATGAATAAAACCAGTGCTTTCCTTGGCTTTTGGGAGTGTATGATTGATTGTGAAAGGCACACTTGCAAATTATCAACTTTAAAATATTGAGAATAATAATATTGAGAGGATTGAGAATAATAGGAGCAGAGAGGTGGAGTGGAAAATTGATAATGAAGGTAGGAGTAGGAAATGGCTTTATGGAGAAGAAATATAAAGTGAGATGTTAAGGACAAGGACAATATTAATCTGCCTATTTAAATTCTTACCACTCATTAAAATCCAGCACAGCTGCCTTCTCTGCAATGAAGACATTTGTCTTGCCCCATCTCAAGCGATCTCCCCCTCTTTCGAACCTCCATGGTGTTTTCTTTGTTAGGGCCTTATCATCTGCTGTTAGAGCCCTGGGAGTACATGAAGTGATCAGCAAATATTGTTATATTAAATCATTGTTATATGCATAGCTTAGCACTTGCCTCTATTCCTGCCTAATTGCAAGCTCTTTCAGGGCATGAGTTGTGTCTTCACAGTTCTCTGGTGCCTACAACACACCAGGTTCCATGCCGGGCACCTCACAAATCCTTACAGGCAATTGATAAAGAAGAGATCATTGAAATTTTAAGGTGAGGAGACCAAGGCTCAAGTCATACAGGAAGTTAAGTAGGCCAACCAAGATTGGAAACTATTTCTATTGGACTCTAAGCCTCTGCTCTTAACTTCATAGCATACTACATCTATTTGCACAGTTAGGGAATCTAGTAAAATGCTCAATAGCTATTTGTGATTGAATTTATTGAATGAACTGAATGTGTCTCATTTAATGGCAGGCAAAAGTAGAGCAAAGCCCTACAATAATGGGACTTTGGGGCAGTGATATAAAAAGCCAAAAAGACAAACAAAAACACTTGCCAGGGACAATCAGGCAGCAACCAGCACATGTCCCTTTTCGCATTAATAACTGTTTCAGCAGAAACTTATGACCATCTATATGATCAAAGTATTATCTGTTCACTGCGCGGAGAGTGCCAAACTGTGACCCGTTGCCTTTGCAACACCATTTGTCACTTCCCCTAACATCTCTTAAGGAGAGAATGTCTTAAGGAATCCGTTGTCCAGCAGGTGGCACTAGAACCGCACGGAATATTTCTCTCCAGTTTGCATCCAGGGTGCTTTGACCCTTTGGAATGTTTATTGTACTTAACCAGGCTGACTGATTGATCTAGATATTTAATTATGAAATCATAGCATTAGAGTCTTGAAGGAGACATTGTAGAGTGCACTGTGTCAGCTCCTTAAGGATGAGAAAACTGGAGCACAGTCTAGGGACATAAAGGACCCAAGGTTGAATGTGGTATTAGTAATCTGGCCAGAACTAGAATTCAAGTTTCCTTATTCCCAGTTCAGGGTTCTCTCTTTCTCTTTGACTGGTGCTCTTTAAAAAATCTTTTAAATTTTATTTAACTTTTTCTCCTTAATTGAAGTATACTTGATAAACAAAACTGTATAAATTTAAGGTGTACAACATGATGACTTGATATACATACACATTGTGAAATGATTATCATTTCAAGTTAATTAAAACATAGTACCTTTTTTAGAATTGGATACTGTCATTTGCAGCAACATGAGTGGAACTGGAAATCACTATGTCAAGTGAAATAAGCCAGGCACATTGCGTATTCTCACTTATTTGTGTCATATAAAAATCAGAACTATTGAACACATGGAGATAAAGCATAGAAGGATGACCAGAGGCTCAGAGAGGTAGTGGGGGTTTAGGGTGAGGTGGTGATGGTTAATGGGTGCAATAATATTTTGAAAGAATGAATAATACCTAGTATTTTATAACACATCCAAATGACTATAGTCAAAATAATTTAATTGTACATTTAAAAATAACTAAAAGAGCATAAATGGATGGTTTGTAACACAACAGATAAATGCCTGAGGGGATGGATACCCTATTTTCTATGATGTGATTATTATGTGTTGCATGCCTGTATTAAAGTATTTAATGTACCCCATAAATATATATACCTACTATGTACCTACAAATATTAGAAATAAAAAAATGTTAAAAGTTACCTTTTTCTTTTGTAGTGGGAACGTTTCAGATGTATTCTCTTAGCAAATTTCTTTTTTGTCAGAATAGAATATCAGCACATTTCAAGTATACAATACAGTATCATTAACTAGTCACCATGCTGTACATTTAGGTCTCCTGAACTTACTAATCTTAGAACTGAAAGTTTGTGTCTGACCAGCATCTGTGTCTTCACTCCCCAGCACCCGGCAGCCGCCGTTCTACGCCCTGCTTCTATGATTCCATGTGTGAGTCATACAGTATTTGTCTTTCTCTGACTTATTTCCCTTAGCATAATACCCTCAGGCTTCCTCCATCTTGTTGCAAATGGCAAGATATCCTTTTTTTTTCTTTTTTGAGATGGAGTCTCGCCCTGTTGCCCAGGCTGCAGTGCAGTGGTGCTATCTTGGCTCACTGCAACCTCTGCCTCCCAAGTTCAAGCGATTCTCCTGCTTCAACCTCCCTAGTAGCTGGGACTACAGGCACATGCCACCATGCCCAGGTAATTTTTGTATTTTTTTTTTCAGTTGAGATGGGGTTTCACCATGTTGGCAAGGATAGTCTCGATCTCTTGACCTCATGATCTGCCTGCCTCAGCCTCCCAAAGTGCTGGGATTACAGGCATGAGCCATCGCGCCCAGTCAAGATATCCATTTTTATGGTCAATTACAGAACACACACACACACACACACATCACAATTTTTTTATTTATTCATACATTGACTCATACTTAGGTTGTTTCCATTTCTTGGCTATGGTGAATAGGGCTGCCATGAATATGAAAGGGCAAACGTCTCTTGGAGTTACTGATTTCCTTTCCTTCAGATATGCACTCAGAAATGGGATTGCTGCAGCATATGGTAGTTCTGTTTTTAATTTTTGAGGAAGTTCCATACTGTTCTACACAATGGCTTTACTGGTTTGCATTCCCACCAACAGCATACAAGGATTCCTCTTTGTCCACATCCTCCCCGACACTTGTTATTTCCTGTTTCTTTGACAGTAGCCATCCTAACGGGTGCAATCTCATCATAGTTTTGATTTGCATTCTTCTAGGAGTTCTATGGTTTCAGTCTTACATTTAAGTCTGTTATCCATTTCAAGTTAATTTTTGTCAGTGGTATGAGAGAGGGCTTTTGGTATTTGTTTAATTGTTTTTAGTGCCTTTTTCTCCTAAGAATGCAAGTTACTTTTTAAGAGACTGTATTTTGACCGTAGGTACTCAGTAAATGCTCAATTCAAGTTAGGCTCCTACTGCCTTAGTAAGTCTCTCAGTAAGTTAGCTCATAACAGCGGTGCAAATTCATTTTCCCCTTGGCTCTCAAAGAAAACAAGAGACATATCAGCTTATTAATGACTTTATAGCTCTTTCAGGAAGGATGAAACACATAACAAAAACAGCAGAAGAACACGTGTATACACTGACATCAGAAAGCAAAATGCACACGGTGCAGGCTGAGTACATGAAAATCAACAGTGGAAAAAAGGGCTTGTCACTGAGGGATGATTGCAGAAGATAAGTTTTGAATCGGCCTTTCAAGGAGTTGATGGTTAGAAATTGTTGGGTGTGAACTCCAAGGGATGCTTTTTAAGTGAGGCTTGTTAGGATGCAGTACACAGGAAATCTGAGAGAGAAAAGCGTTGGGTACTGTGTATTGGGAGAAAGTGAGGTGCCTGAAAGCAGCATTACCAGTAGGTTACAATAATGGGCATAGAATGGTGGTGCCAGGCATGGAGGAAAAGAGTCATGATGTGATGGAGAGAGTCTGTTCAGTTGAATTTGATTTGGCAAGCATCTACCAAATATTTACCTGAAGTATTCTAGGTGACACAATGATATACAGAACAAGGCACAAACCTTTTCTTGAAGAAATGTGTATTAGTTTTGTGTTGCTATAAAGGAGTGCCTGAGACTAGGTAATTCATTTAAAAAAAGAGATTTATTTGGCTTATAGTTCTGCGGCTGTACAAGCAGCATGATGCCAGCATCTGCCCTCTTTCTGGTAAGACCCTTAGGAAGCTTACAGTCATGGCAGAAGACAAAGGGAGAACAGGTGCATCACATCACAAGAGAGGGAGCAGAAGAGAGAGGAGGAGGCGCCAGCCTGCTTCAAACAACAGCTCTCACATGAACTAATGTAAGAAGAACTCTCATTACCTGCAAGGGCACCAAGCCATTGATGAGGGATATGCCCTCATGACCCAAACACCTCTCACTAGGCTTCACCTTCAACATTGGGGATCACATTTCAACATAAAATTTGGATGGGACAAACATCCAAATTGTATCATTTTACCCCTAGCCCACCACATTTCGTGGTGTTCTTCTCACATTGAAAAATATAAGCATCTCTTCCCAACAGCCACAGAAAGTTTTAACTCATTCCAGTATCAAGTCCAAAGTTCAAAGTCTCATCTGAGATTCAAGACAAGTTCCTTTCACCTATGAGCTTGTAAGACACAAAACAAGTTACTTACTTCCAAGATATAATGGTGGCACAGGCATTGGATAAACATTTTCACTCCTTGGCTGGGCATGGTGGTTCACAACTGTAATCTCAGCACTTTGGGAGGCCAAGGCGGGCAGATATTGAGGTCAGGAGTTCAAGAGCAGCCTGGCCAACATGGTGAAACCCTGTCTCTACTAAAGATACAAAAAATTAGCTGGGCATGGTGATGTGTGCCTGTAATCCCAGCTACTCAGGAGGTTGAGGCAGGAGAATCACTTGAACTCGGGAGATGGAGGTTGCAGTGAGCCAAGATTGAGCCATTTCGCTCTAGCCTGGGAGACAGGGTAAGACTTCATCTAAAAAAAAAAAAAATTCCTATTCCTAAAGGGAGAAATTGGTCCAAAAAAGGGGCAAAAGGCTCCACCCAAGTCTGAAACCCAGTAGAGAAGGCATTAAACCCTATAGCTTCAAAATAATCCTTAATTCCATGTCCCACATCCAGAGCACACTGATGCAAAGGGCAGGCTCCCAGGGCCTTGGGCAGCTCTGCACTTGTGGCTTTGCAGGATGCAGCCCCTGTGACTGCCCTTGTGGGTTGGAATTGAGTGCCTGTGGCTTTTCCAGGCTCAGAATGTAAGCTTTTGGTGGCTCCACCATATTCAGGTCTGGAGGGTGGGCAGTGGCCCCACTTCCTACAGCTCCACTAGGCAGTACTCCAGTGAGGACTCTATGTGGGGTCTCCAGCCCCATTTTTCACCTTGGAAATTCCCTAGTAGAGTGTCTGTGGGGTGGCTCTGCACCTGTAGCAAGCTTCTGCCTGGGCACTTGGACTCATACATCCTCTGAAATCCAGGTGGAAGCTGCCACGCCTCCTAATGCTTTCACTGTGTGCACCTGCAGACTTAACATGTGGACACCTCTAAGACTTATGGCTTGCACTCTCTGGAGCAGGGCCCAAGCTGTACCTGGGGTCCTTAGATTCCCAGCTGGAGCCAGAGCAGCTCGAATGCAGAGAGCGGTGTCCTGAGGCTGCATGGCATAGCAGTGTCCTGGGCCTGGCCTTTGAAACCATTCTTTCCTCCTAGGCCTCTGGGAGTTTTTTTTCTCATTGTGTTGACTATTAGCAATTTACTTCCATTTAGTCATTCATATCTCTGCCCATTACCCAGTTCCAAAGCTGTTTCCAGGTCCAAAGCTGTTTCCACATCTTCAAGTATGTTTATAGCAACACCCCACTCTCAGTACCAATTTTCTGTGTTAGTACATTTTGCATTGTTATAAGAAATAAATGAGACTCGGTAATTTATAAAGAAAAGAGGTCTATTTTGTATCATAGCTCTTCAGATTTTATAGGAAGTGTGAGGTCAGCATCTACTTCTGGTGAAAGCATCAGGAGGCTTTCAGTCATGGTGGAAAGTGGAGGGCGAACAGGCATGTCACACGGTCAGGAGAGGGAGCAAAAGAGAGAAGGAAGAGGTGCCAGGCTCTTTTAAACAACCAGATCTCACATGAACTCATGGAGTGAGAACTCACTCATTACCACAAGGACAGCACCAAGCCATTCATGAAGAATCTGCTCCCATGACCCAAATACCTCCCACTAGCCCCACCTCCAACATTGGGGATCACACTTTTGAGATTTGGAAGAGACACACACCCAAATCATATCAAAATTTATTTCTTAAGCTTCTATTAAAATAACGTAGAAGAAAAGATAGATACCAAGTAAATGAGCAAGAAGAGATCAGATTATAAATTGCTTTTACATGGATCGTCTGTATCAGTCTTTAAGAAACTTTGGAATTTTTTCTTTAGCTTTTATTTTAGCTTTAGCAGGTACGTGTATAGTTTTGTTATGTAAGTATATTGTGTGACACTGAGGTTTGGGGTATGAATCCCGTCACCCAGGTGTTGAGCTTAGTACCCAATAGGAAGTTTTTCAATCCACACACATTTTCCTCCTTTTCCCTCTAGCGGTCCCCAGTGTGTATTCTTCCCATCTTTATGTCCATATGTACTGTGTTTAGCTCCCACTTGTAAGTGAGAACATGTGGTATTTGGTTTCTTGTTCCTACATTAATTTGCTTAGAATAATGGCCTCTAGCTGCATCCATGTGCTGTAAAGGACATAATTTTGTTCATTTTTATGGCTGTATAGTATTCTATGGTGTATAGGTACTACATTTTCTTTATCCAATCCACCATTGATAGGGATCTAGGTTGACTCTGTGTCTTTGCTGTTGTGAATAGTGCTGCAATAAACATACAAGTGCATGTGTCTTTTTTTTGAGTCGGAATTTCGCTCTTGTTGCGCAGGCTGGAGTGCAGTGGTGTGATCTCGGCTCACCGCAACCTCCGCCTCCTGGGTTCAAGCAATTCTCCTACCTCAGCTCCCAAATAGCTGGGACTACAGGCGCGCGCCACCATGCCCAGCTAATTTTTGTATTTTTTAGTAGAGACAGGGTTTCACTATGTTGACCAGGATGGTCTCGATCTCTTGACCTCGTGATCCACCCACCTCGGCCTCCCAAAGTGCTGAGATTCTAGGCGTGAGCCATCAGCATGTGTCTTTTTTGATAGAAGAATTTATTTTCTTTTGGCTATGTACCCAGTAATGGGATATAGCTCTGTTTTAAGTTCTTTGAGAAATCTTCAAAATGCTTTCCATGGTTGTTGAATTAATTTATATTCCAACAACAGTGTATAAGTGTTCCCTTTTCTCTACAGTCTTGCCAGCATCAGTTATTTGTTGACTTTTAAATAATAGCCATTCTGACCGGTGTGAGATTGTATCTTATTGTGGTTTTGATTTGCATTTCTCTGATGGTTAATGATCATGAGCATTTTTTCATATTTGTTGGCTGGCTGCTTGTATGTCTTCTTTTGAAAAGTGTTTGCTCATGTCCTTTGCACATTTTTTAATGGAGTTATTTGTTTTTTGCTTGTTGATTTAAGTTCCTTATAGATGTTGAATATTAGACCTTTGTTGGATGAATAGTTTGCGAACATTTTTTCCATTCTGTAGGTTGTCCATTTACTCTGTTGATAGCTTCTTTCGCTGTGCAGAAGCTCTTTAGTTTGATAGGTTACACTTGTTAATTTTTGTTTTTATAAACTGGAATGTTTAACCTCATTTTACAGATGAGAAAACTGAGACTTAAAGAGACAATTTTTTTTAAGATCATAAAATTGGTAGGTGGTGAAGCTGGGTCTCAATAGGTCTTTTTAAAAATTTAAATCACAACTCTATCTATATAATTGGTCAGTCGCTGTGCTTGATGTGAAATATACAACTGTAAATAAGATGTAATTTCTGTCTTCTAGGACCTTACTGCTTGATGGAAAACAGATGGGTTTAAAATTTACTTTAATGCAATGTGATAAGCTCTATGCTGATGATAGGTTCAAAAGGTGATGTCAATCCCAAAATCAGGTGGGATTTTGTCAGTCAAATGTCAGGACAGCATTTAAGTGGAAGAAACTGTATAAGCAATGACATGGAGGCTAGGAAGTTGTCCAGTTAAGTTGGAGTCTAGGGGCATTGTTGGGAACTGAGTTGGAAATGGACATTGAAGCCAGATCATGGAGGGCTTCTATGAGGATTCAACCAACACTTATTTATTGGACACACATCATGACAAGCTACTGTCTGAAATGCAGAGTACAGCAGCAAAGCAAACAAGACAAACCAAATCCTTGCTCTTATGGGCCTTACATTATAGTAGGGAGAAAAAGACAATAAATGAGCAACATAAAAACAAGGTATCAAATATGAAAAGTGTTAAGAACATTGGCAACACAAATGAGGAGTATGTGATAGAGAGTGATTGGGGGGATACTCTTAGAGTAAATGCCAGAGAAATCTCTCACGAGGCAACTTTTAAACTGAGACCTGAATGAAATAAGGATCGAGCCATACCAAGATTGAGAAAAAGACTATTGTGATCAAAAAATATAGCTGGTTGAAAGGTTTCCAGGTAGGGATCAGCTTGTCCTGCTAGAATCATGGAAAGAAGTCCAGAGTGATTAGAAAACAGTGCTGCAGAGGAGAGTGGTAAAAGATGAGGCTTTTCAGGGCCTTATCCTATAGGAAGGCCCTGAGAATGAAGTTGGATTTTATTCTCTGTATGGAGAGAAACTACTGGGAATTTCAAGTAGGGAGTGGCACAATGTTGTCTACCTTTTTAAAAGGCATGGGGAGTCCCATCAGGAAGCTGTATTCTAGGAGAGGGGGTGGCCTGGACTGGAATGATAGGAGTAGAGGTGAAAAGAATCATGAATTTGGGATATTTTGTACTTTTAGTTAGAAAAAAAGGACTTGCATGTAGATGGTGCACTGAATGTTGAGCAGCTTCCAGATTTTGAGTTCTTTCACTCTTATTCTCCACCTTCTGATTTAGTTTGCTAGGGAGAGTCTAAGTTGTAGAGAAGATTTGTGAAGGAGACTCATCTTACACATGAACAAATATGTCATTTAAATGGAAGCCAACATATGGGTGTTCCCATTGATCTTGAGGCCCAGGACAAGCCATGCCCTTTGCATTTCTCTCTCCCCCAGGATCACAGTTCTAGCTTAGATGCCTTTCCTCTGTGAAAGACTGTCTCAGTTCTTCTAGGTATAGCCACTTACTCCCTTCTTGGTGTCATAACAGTAATTTTCTTATGCTTATGACATTGTGTCTTGCATAATGGTTGTTTGCTGCATATATTTTTATTTCCTTCAGGAAAGCAGCTATTGTTATGAGTTATTATATTCTTCCCATAGTAAATACAATCCAATGGCCCTCAGCATCCATTCCTATCTCCTACTATATTTCCTAGACTTCTTTGCAGCTAGCGTTCTAGATGTGAATTAATGTTTTTTCAATTAGGCATATTTGCATGATGTTTGGAAGGTGAAAGTGAGTTAGACACCATCATACAGAGATTGTGGCCTTTTTTTTTTTTTTTTTTGAGAAATAATGTTATAGAGACATGTTGATAGGCAATTTTGGCAGCAATGCCAGAAGCTTCTGAATCACATGTTTCTGATTTTTGGATTGCAATTCTGGTGATGTATTGAACTGAATACTCCTAGGGGTTGATTTCTAATTTCTAATAATTCAGCTCTTACTGTTCTAGGCAGTAAATCCCTTATTGTTTAAAAGACCTAAAAAGGTTACTGTTTCATTCATTGAGCCATAACTAAACAAGGAGTTCATTCAGTCTCTCTTTTTTGTCCCTGTGGTTTATATACAGTAGATGCCCAATTAATGTCCAGTTGAATTTATTCCAAAGTCAGACTTATTTCTTCTATCTGTCTACTTATTCAAAAACAATGAGTACCACTAGACATCACTGACTATACTAAGTGCTGAGCAGTACAAGGTTGAATAAGACATGGTCTTATTCCCAGTTTTGCAGGAGAGATAATTACCATAGAATGTGAGCCAAATGATATAACAGAAGTGAGTGTGAACTTAGAGAAAGCAGAGTTTGGAGTGTCCAGAAAGTCTGCTTAGAATAGGTGATGTTTCAGTTGGGACCCAGAGGACGCCTAGGTTTTTGCCAGGCAGAAAATAGCAGGGAGGCAATCCATACTGATGAGATGGTATATTCAAAGTTATGAATTCATGCAAAAGCAAGTGTACTAAGAAAAGGCTAAGTCCTTGGTGTGGCTGGAGCATTGGATGCTCCTGGAAGGGGCCTTTCATGAGACTAGGCTGGGCAGGTCATCTGATCAGATAGTGAGGCCTATGTGCCACAATGAGGAATGTGAATTTTTTTCTCAAGTCACTGGGGAGCCACTGAGGAGAAAGGCCATTAAGGCAGTGGAGATGGAGACATGAGAAGAGACTCAAAAGTTATGGGGTCGTAGAGTTGGGAAGACTTGATGACAATTTGAATGTGGTGGTGAGTGAGTGGTAGAGGTAAAATGTGACTCAGTAGGGGGAGAAGGAGCTAAAAATTATATTTAGATAAGTTTCATTTTGACTCTTTGTTATTTGTTCTGTACTGATTCTTATTTTTTTTTTTCAGTGCCCAGGAACTTAGGGAACAAAGACATTTTAGAAGTCAAGAAATGAGGTCTTAGTTTTGGAAAATGGCTCAAAAGTGAAAACAGCACAGCCCCACAGTGAAGAAAGAAAGGATCCATCAAAGTCATTGCTCATCAATTATTTATTACAGATATTTAATACAATTCCATAGTCTGCACATATTATCTTGAAAGAGTTTTCAGGTCTTAGAGCTATGGATTGACAATTTTGATGCCCTGGAATTTGCAAACATATGACATATTCTTTCTATTTTATATAATCAGAAACTATAAAGGCATTGAGTTGGAATGGGTCTAGTCAGCTCTAGTGGTAGTCACTAATGGACAGTCCCTCTGGTACGGAATGAGAGCCTGGCGTGGGAGATGCGGTCAAGATCAGAGATGCACTCTGTTTCTGGCTCTCCTAGTAGCCTCGCGCTGAGTTTCATTCTAGTCTAGACTATGAAGCTTGAAATTCCTTATGTTTTATCCACAGGAGCCAAAGCTCACCAAAACCTAGGTTTCCTCTCCTCAGCTGTAATGTAAATCTTCAGAATATCTTTTCTGTTTCTGAACTTTAGGGAGAAGTGTTCTGCCTTTCAATGATTCAGTCAGGTCTCATCTACACAGAGGGCAAACCAGGACCTTATTGAATACCCAAATGATCAACATTAAGAAATGGTTATCTCACCCAACTTACCACCTAGATTTTGCTCAATCAGAAAACCCTAGAATTGCTGCCCAAATAACTGAAAAGCCCCCAAGTGAGTACTAGTCCTCAAAAACATCCTTGCAGGTAGATACAGGAGAGAATAGAGGGAAGAAATACATTCTCAACCTCTTAAATGGAATTAAAGATGAACTCAACATACAGCTTTCTTCTTTGGTTTTTTGTTGCTTTATCTCTAGTGCTCACATAGACTAGTACCGATAGGATTTCTGCTCTTGCACATAGACATAGAGAGGGTTGGGAGCAGTTGCTGCCTTGGAAGGGTGACCACGGTGTTCTCTGCTTTGGGGCTTCCCACTGCTCTGGGTTGGATAGAAGGATGGCTCAGTGTGTCTTCCCTGTAAGCCCTGGCTCTGGTCGTCTTCATTCATGTAGAATTTTTCTCTGTTAGGACAGCTTCTCTGGGTCACTTGAGCTTTTTGATTCTGAGATCCTTGATAGCTCTCTTTCTCCTCATAGTTTTGTCTATTCTGTTGTTGCTGATGGTTTTGATCATTTTCCTGGGTTTGCCTGTCTCGTCTCTGACGGTTCTGCTCATCTTCGTGGGTTTGCCTGTCTCTCTTCTGATGGTTCTGCTCATCTTCGTGGGTTTGCCTGTCTCTCCTCTGACGGTTCTGCTCATCTTCCTGGGTTTGCCTGTCTCGTCTCTGATGGTTCTGCTCATCCTCCTGGGTTTGCCTGTCTCTTCTCTGACGGTTCTGCTTGTCATGGGTTCGCCTGTCCTGTGTTCCACATGGAACTTCCTGACCCTCATGGCTGTGTATGTCCCCGTTTGGAGGACCCTGCTCTTCCTCTGCCCAGTGGCCCTGCCCCTCACCGTGACTCTGCCTAGTCTGGGCCTGCCTGTGGCCCTGCTCACCACTGCATGATTGCCAGTCTCTCCCTCGGTGACAAAGTGGCCTTTCTTGTTGGATGTGTGCTAAGAGTTTGTGTTGGTGGTGTTGACTGTCCTCTTCAGGCTCCCATACCTGGTGGCCGATCTGCTGTGAGTCCCTAGACTGGAATCCCTGTCCCTGCTTTTGGTACACTTCCTGTCCTAGAGCCTGTTGATTGAGCCTCCCTGATCTTCCTGATTGCTCAACATAAGAGACTTGTCTTGTTCCTTCAGTCCCTTGGAAGTACTTATTTTGCTCTTGTATTTCCCCAGTCCGTGACTGACCATAGTGGGAACTCTGGCCTTGTCTGTCCGTCTGACCATAGTGGGAACTCTGGCCTTGTCTGTCCGTCTGCCCGTAGTGGGAACTCTGGCCTTGTCTGTCCGGCTGA
>PVKP010040857.1:0-19176 GCA_004027715.1 Plecturocebus donacophilus
GGGTGGGTGGGTGGAGGGAGGAAGGGAGGGAGGGAGGGATGATTTTAGTGGGTGGATGTGTGGATGCATGGAGGGTCATTCACCCTGATAACCTCATCTGGGAGAAGCTGGAGGTACAACGGCCATGGTTACTAATTCAGAAGATGCTCTCATCTGAATGATCCTTTAGGCCAGAATTACCCAGACTGGCACAGGTTGCTGGGTTTGTTTAATCACACTCCAGCAATTTCCATGCCAGTTGCACAGCGTGGGATTTTTTTACTACTCATCCCCTGACTTAGAAATCTTGAAAAGCAACGGAGTCATCCCAGACCCTGCAGGAAAGAGGCCTCCCAGACCCGAGCAGGCATCCCAGACGACACCATCGTGTGCCCCCAGGTGTCCTGGGCAGCCCACTCCAGATGTGCCAGCCTGAGAAGGGAGCCTTGCCTTGCCGGCCCGTGGCCCTGGGACAGATTTCTAAACTTGGCTCCAAGAAGAAATAAACTTATGACAGAGTTTATCTGAAGGAGGAAGCAGCAATAAAGCGTGACACCAGGGAGCAATGAGCAGAGAGCCCTGAGACAGACACAAAACAGGTACCGGCAAATGTGGAACCCGTCATTTAAAATTCCCCGGGCTGACAGATCGGACAGCAGCGCGAGCCAGACGCCGGCTGGAGGAGATGAAAAGAGTTCATTTCCTTCCTCCAGATAAACACACTAGCAGCCAGATCGCTCTGTGATGATTAATGGTTTCCTGCTACCACCAGTGGTGTGGGGGTGGGGGGGTCACACCTTATGGCTGGCTGGAACCTGTGGCCATCAAAGGCAGGAGAAAGGCAGCTGTGGGGAACTGCTCCACGTTGGAATTCCCACCATCCCGGCCTGTCCTCCAGCACCAGGATGCTGCTTATCTCATCCCAGGCCCCCCACACTGCTGTCAAAATACAGGAAGACACAGAGTGGACAGGAGCATGTAGCTATGGCATCCTGTTCAGCGCAGTGCTGGGGGATTTGAGGACCTCCTACCCACAAGCTGGATTCTAGGTGGGAAGGAGCCAAAGGCTGGAGCGGGGCAGCCTGTTCACTCCCATGGGACGCAAGGATGGTGCCAGTCCCTTTTTCTGGAAGTCAGGACCCAGCCCTGGCTTTAGCCTTCCTGCTCCCCAGGAACATGGATGGGCTTTGGTTGGACTCTGCGTCCCCGGGCTGGTGGGAAGATGGCCACCCCACATCAGACAAGCATCGCTCCCCGGCCCCAGGGCTGTTTCAGGAGGAAATGGGGCTGACGGATTACAGGAGTAATCCAGTCCACCCCGGCAGTGCTTTCAAACAAAGTCCAAACAGAGCTATTTATAAAAGGCCAAATTGCTGGCATCTGTACTGCCTCCTGGGGCTGGAGGGGAGGAAGGCGATGGAGTCCCGGCATGTGGCTTGCAGCCATCCGTTTGCTGCCTCAGTCGGTCCTCAACATCCGAGATGCATTTGTGGTTTCCTGTGCCCAGCACTCACCTGGGGGCAGGCAGGACGACGCGGGAGAGGAAAGTCCTAAGGAAAGCTGAGGTCCCTTTCGGGGGTCCAGCATCCAGCCTGCAGGGCCCTGGGTCCTCGCTCCCCACTAAGAGGTGTCTGTGATCCCTGCTCCCTAGTGAGCAGGGGACTAGAGTGCGTGTGGGGAACCTCTAAAAGGAAGGGAGCGCCGTGGCTGCTGTCCGATGACGCCCCTGGAACTAGAGTGCAGAAAGGAGCCAGACACAGAAGGCCACACACCGCATGATTTCATTCGTATGAAATATACAGAAAATTAGCCGGGCCAGGTGGCGGGCTACTCAGGAGGCTGAGGCAGGAGAATCGCTTGAATCTGGGAGGCCGAGGTTGCAGTGAGCCGAGATCGCACCGCTGCACTCCAGCCTCATAACAGAGTAAGACTCCATCTCAAAAAAGAGAGAAAGAGAGAGAGAAAGGAAGGGAGGAAGGGAGGGCAGGTCAGGACAGGACAGGAAAGGAGGAAGATTACGGGGTTTCAAGGAAGGGAGGGAGGGAGGAAGCACAGTTGGGTCCAGACAGGCAAATCCACAGAGAAAGGATGCACAGAGTTGGTTGTCAGAGCGTGGGGTTGTGGGAGGGTTGGGAGTGACTACTTGATCGGTAAGGAGTTTCCTTTGGGGTGGTGAAGCTGATTTGTAATTTAGTTAGAGGTGGTGTTTACACAACATTGTGGACGCACTGAATGCCATGAATTGTGCACTGTAAAATGATTAATTTTGTCATGTGAATTCCACTTCCACCTTTTAGAAAAGTCCATGTGGGATCAGCAGGGCCTCTCAGGGAGACCTGCGTGGGGCATCTGGCTCCTCGGCTCAGGCAGGTAGCCCCCACGTACAGGCCGGTCAGGAGAGAGGCGCGGGCGGCCCCGTCTTCAATGGCAGCCCCTCCTTAGGGAAATCCTAGCGTCAGTTTCCTAAGCTCAGGACATGGGGCCTCCAGGGACCTCCGGACTGAAACTCAGCTTCACCGCTGTGGGTAACTGGGTCGAATGACTAAACTTCAGGAGCCTCAGTCTCCCCATCTGTACAACGGAAGCTACAGACGCAGTGTCTGGAAAGCATGTAGCCCAGGCCTAGCACTGCACCATGGTGGGGCACAGGGTCATTACCAGCAGCCTGGCAGTGCTTCTGATTTGGGTCCGTCTCTCTCCCATCCTGACACACTGCCAGCTTTCCAGACAGAGGTATGCCTGTCCCACTTTGCCGAGCCCTGCAGCCAGACTTCCCCCATGCCAGGCAGGACAGGCTGTGCCAACGTCTCCCGGGGCCCCTGCTGCAAAGTTCCATTCCTTGGCTCTCCCGCCAGACATTCAGCATTGACGCACCTGGGTGCGGGGGCTGGAGATCTGCATTTTTTTTTTTGAGACAGAGTTTGGCTCTTGTCACCCAAGCTGGAATGCAATGGCATGATCTTGGCTCACTGCAACCTCCGCCTCCCAAGTTCAAGCAATTCTCCTGTCTCAGCCTCTCAAGTAGCTGGGATTACGGGCATGCACCACCACGCCTGGCTAATTTTTTGTATTTTTAGTAGAAATGGGGTTTTACCATGTTGGCCAGGCTGGTCTCAATCTCCTGACCTCAGGTGATCCACCTGCCTCGGCCTCCTAAAGTACTGGGATTACAGGCTTGAGCCACCACGCCTGGCCGAGATCTTCATTTTAACAAGTGCCCCTAGTGACGTGAATGCAGAGCCCAGTTCAGGAACCTTCTGCCCTCCCTCCAGTAGTGAGGTGGGAAGGAGGGCAAGGCGTTGGCTTGGTCGGGTTTTGGTCATGCAGAGAGCTCACACTCTGTCACCAGGGGTGGCTACGGCAGGCACCAGGCAGGTCCCAGGAGACCTCGTGTGCCTTCACTTCCTCAACACCCAGCAGGACCCTCCCCTTTGCCCCAACAGGGAATAATCCGTTGGAAATTCAGAAGTATAAAAAGAAAGCTATTAGGTTATTTAAGAAACTTGTCAGCCCTTTTTTTTTTAATCGAGACTGGGTCTCACTCTGTCACCCAGGCCAGAGTGCAGTGGCGTCATCATGGCTCACTGCAGCCTCCGCCTCCTGGGCTCAGGTGATCTTCTTGCCTCAGCCTCCCAAGTAGCTGGGACCATAGGCACATGCCACTACACTCAGTTAATTTTTTAATTTTTTGTAGAGATGGGGTTTCGCCATGTTGTCTAGGCTGGTCTTGAACTCCTGGGCTCGAGAGATCGTCCCACCTCAGCCTGCCGGAATGCTGGGTTTACAGGCTGGAGCCGCCATACCCAGCCTAGCCCTGTTTTTTTTCTTAATATGAAAAAATAAATGCCTGGAGCCTCCCCACTAAGGAACAGTAAGATTATGGGGTTTAAAAGAAATGGCTAGTGAAGGGCACACATGCCCCGAGAGGAAAATTCCGCTCTTACTCATGAGAAGAGCCAGCGTGAGGAGCCCCGCGAGGTCTGAGGTCACCCTCATAACTGCACTCGGGGACTTCAGAGTGATGCAACCGTGACAATAATACGTCTGTGCCAGGCCCTCCCGTGCCCTTCACACCCATCCTCCTCCTCCTTGCTCCCAGCAGCTGGAGGAGATAAGAAGAGTGAAAGTAGCTACTACAGAGACTGTCTGTTTGTTCAACAAACTCTGGCCTCTTTCTCTCGGGCACACACTACCAGCCTGCGTGTCCCAGGCCCTGGCAGTTAGCGTGGCTGAAGCGTGCACGTGGAAACGGTTAGGGTATGACCCGCAGGAAGCCCCCGTCATCGCCCACGTCTGCCTCTTCCCTTGTCTACAGAGGACTCAAAGAGGACTCAGCCCCCTAAGAGGGCCAGAAGCTGGAAGGGATCTGGATCCCCGAATGACTGCGTGGAGCAGAGTCCCCTCCTTACCACCTGCCTCCACTGGCTTGTGACATGAGAGACAAAGAGTCTTCTTGTGTGAAGCCATTGCCGTATTAGAGTTATTAATCACAGCTGCCACCTCACTCCATGAGCTAATGATCCTAGCTACAGTCAACTGCACTCTCACGATGAGCCAGACACGGTCCTGGGCGCTTTTTGTGTACTGACGCACTTAATGCTCATGGGAGGGGAGGGGACAATGCAGCCCCCACTTCCTCCGATCCCAGGTCACCCAGCCAGGCAGGGACAGTCCTGAGGTTGGACCTAGGTAGCTTATCCCTAGAGACCCTATTGCAAAGGAGACAGCCGAGACTGAGTGGTCAAAGGCATATTCCCAGGGTACCAGCTGGTAGTTCTGCGGGTGCAGGATTTGAGCCCCTGGCTCCAGTGACTCCAGAGCTCATGCTCCATGACGTTTTACTGCTCTGCTAAGGAGGGATGCAGGAGGAGCCTGCACGGAGGCCTGCGTGTGCCCGCTGGGGGGTCTCAGAGTGGAGGCAGCCCCCTTCCCACCCTCCTCTGGGCCAGCCTGCGTTCTCACTGGGGACAATCATACTCCAAGCTGGGATGGGGGTGGGGGTCCCAGAGAGCCTGGCCCCTCCCCGGTGACAGCCCCATCAGCAGCCGCCTGCCCCCCTGCAGCACACACAGCCAGTCACCCAAGGCCCGCAGGTGACCAGCCAGGGCAGTCCAAGTCCCAGGCCAGCATCTTCCTAAGTCCACGGCCTGGCCAGATGAGGTAAGGATTCACCTGGCTATCTTGGCCCCCAAACTCCCAGGGACCACGGCCCCTCATCCCAATCAACGTTCTGTTTATTGCCCTTCTCAGATACGAGCTGGAGCCGGCTTAAACAACAAACGCATTTTTCCGATGCCAACTTGGCGGCCTAGAACCAGGTCTCCGGCAGGAGTCTCCCTGCCCTCCAGTCCTGGCTTCTATCTGCAGGCCGCCACCCCACTCCACAGTGGCAGCTGCACACACACCTGCCTCGGGCTCGTGGCCCTGTGGCCTGTTCTTCCCTGACATCCCCCAGGCCCCTCCAGGCCTCGGCTCCAGCGCCAGCTCTGAAAAGCCCCTGGGCTAAAGCCCCTTCCCCAGGAGCCCCCTGGTCCTCCTTCACAGCCCCATCTTCTTGCCCATCTATTTACTGGTGTCTCCCCCAGCCTTGCTCTTGCCACATGGGAGCCTTGCAAGGGCAGAGACCCTGTGCGTCGGAGGCCCCGATGCCCACAACACCTCGTCCCAGCACCGAGGAGCAGGGGATTGTCGGGCACCGTGCCATCTGGGAGAGCAAACCCGCCATGACTGTATGACCCTCATTATCCCCTCCTTCTGTGGTGCAAGACCCAGGAGCAGGGCTCTGAGCATGCCAGAGACAGAGTGCCAGGCCTTACCTGCCCAGTGGTTAGGGTGGGGTGGGGTGCGGGGCCGCAGGAGGGAATACTCTGGGCTCCCTCCTCCTCCTTCCTGGCTGTGAGCTGCCCCCACCCCCACCCCTGGCCCCCATGTGGGGCCGTCCTGGGCCACACAGTGCAGGTGGCGGAGCCTCTGAGGTTGGCATGCGGCTCACCTGGGTCTCCTCAAACGTCTGTTTCATGAAGGCTGCCTGGCTTCACGTGTTGTTTTATCTGCCTCTCAGGGCTGGGGCAGCTGCCCGGGATGAAAATGCCACCGGGGTCCCAGCTGCTGGGAAGGGGCCGTCTGACTCTCCGGCAGCCCCCGCTTCCTCCGGTCTTGGCATTCCGCAGGAAGGAGGCTCGGGAATCAGTGCCCAGCTGGAGCAGGGTCTCCAGGGTGCCAAGGACGTGGACAGATGACAGCAGCCCAGGACGTGGTCCCTGGAGTGGCCCTTCCTCGTGGCCCAGCATTCGCGGTCACTGTCATGTCCTCTGGAGCCCCTCTGACAGCCCTGGCCGCAGCCTTCCCGTCCCGCCTTCCCTCCATCCTCGACTTCCAGACCAGCTGTGCTCTCGGCTGTCACAGCTGGCCCGAGCTGTGGGACCCTCTGCTCACAATGCTCCCCACCCATCTGCACAGGGTGGGCTCTTCGGGGTCAAGGTCACCTGGTGGAGACAGACCCCTGTCCACTCCCCCGGGTCCACTCCACCCAAGCCTTCCCCCACCTCTTGCCTCTCAAGTCGCTACTCCATGCGTGTTGAGGTCCCCACGGGCTTGTGGAAAGGACCCCGATGAGGCTGTGGTGACACTTCCCTCCTCTGCCAAGTGGCCTGAAGCCCAAGTGACTGGGGTCCCCTCCATTTCCATCCTATTCTGTTTCCTAGAAGAAGCAATGTGCACGACAGCCACAAAAAGACAAACGACCACAGCATTGGAAATGGGTTGTTTCTGCTGGACTTTTTCTTCTCTCAGCATTTCAGGGGAAGGAGGGCTGCTGGCCACCAGTCCACCTGGGTTAGCGCTCTGGGTCCAGGCACCTCGTCCAGGCCACATCAGAGCCAGCCAGAGCCTTCGGCGGCTTTCTTAGCAGCAGACTGCTGCCCCCCAGCCTCTGCCAGCAGGGCCAGCGGGGGTCCTGGCCCTTCCAGGCTCTTTCGGTAACATCCGCCTGCAGCTGTGAGAGCCACGTCCCTTTCTCTCTCCTGCAAGATTTTGTTATGGTCTGACTGGTATTTTCGGGCAGAGTTAAGAGACTGTGAATCAACATTTCCACCCTGTCTTCAGTTCTGTGACTCCGCCTGATCCCTGCCTCTTGGGTTCAAGCAATTATCCCCGCTTAATAATAATCCCAATTATCAGGCAATTATCCCGCCTGATCCCCGTTGTTCTGGAAGGAGTGTTTAAGGCAATCGGTGGTAAAATGCGAGCCATGCCATTTGATCCCAAAGCCCTGCTGACCCTGAGCAGCCCTAAGACCCGTTCCTGCACGGTACATCCCCTCCCCAGCCCAGCTCCTCTGCCCCCAGGCCGCTGAGCCAGCCTGGTGCCCTCCGCCTGCATTCCCGCCCCTTCCAGTCCATTCTCCACCCGTGGCTGGAAGCGTCCAGGCCTCGCTTGAGCCTGCCGAGGGCCAGAAGCAAGTATTGGCTCTGACAGAGAAGAGGTTTTACCGGGAGGAAGCAGGAGAGTGTGGAAGAGGCTTCGGGCCACAGCACAGAGGCGGCCGTGTGGAAGGAGAGAAGGAAGGAAAAAGAACTGGACAGGAGGAGCGTCAGACTCAGTGCGGGTCCACGAAGGTGCAGCCCTGCTGACGCTTTCAAGGGAAAAAAAGCAGCAAAACTGGTTATAGTCAGCAAGAGGGAAAGGGATGAACGCGTAGGCGAGCACACACAGAGGAAGGCCACACAAACAGAGAGACGGCCACGGACAGAGAGATAGGAGAGTCACAAGAGAATGCTTAAGTCTGTAAACGCAGATGAAACCAATTCTTCCTGGAAAAAAGAAAAAGAAGTCATAAAACTTAACTCTAAAAGAGACAGAAAAAAGAACAACTCCATCATCATTAAAATTCGAAATAAAGTTCTTAATCCCCCTATCCCAGGCCGAAACAGCACCAGGCCGGTGATTTCACATGGGAATTCCGTCATCATTCGAGGGAACAGATTTTAATACCATTTAAGCTATTTCAAGGCATGGAAAAAGTAGAAGAGTTTCAAAAGTCTTTAGAAAAAGCTGGCGTAACACTGACACCAAATTCAGTAAAGAGAGTACAAAAAGTTTAAAGGGGATGGACCAATCTTTTAAGAAAATTAATGACGAATTTCTAAAATAAAATATTGCTAAATACAGCAGGCTGATTGATAGAGGCAGAGAAAGCATTTAACGTGATCTAACATGCTTTCCTGATAAAACACTGAAAATCCATAAACCAGGAGTAGAAGAGAACTTCCTCAAGCTGGTGAGGGACATCTCCGAAAGTTGTATCTAACATCGTACTTAATGGAAAAAGAACAAACGCCTTCCCCCTAAGATCAGGAACAAAACAAGGATGTCGGCTCTTAGCCTTCCATTCAGCATTGTACTGGAAGTTCCAGCCAGGGCAATGAGGCAAGGTGATGGAATAAAAGGCATCCAGATTGGAAAGGAAGTAAAATTGTCTGCATTTGCAGATGGCATGATCTTTTATGTAGAAAATCCTAAGAAACCCACTGAAAAAAAAAACTCTTCAAACTAATAAACAAGTCCAGCGATATAGCTGAAAGCAAGATCAATGTACGGAAATTAATTGTATTTCTACACACCCGCAACGAACTACCTAAAAATCACATTAAGAAAACAATCCCAGCATGTGAGGCAAGGCATAGGTGAATTAGCTTGATTTAGCCATTCCACAATGTATCCCTATTTCAAAACATCACGTACAATTGTGTATATACCATAAACATACACAATTTTATTTGTCAATTTATACAATAGTAAGAAAAATCCCAATGTAAAAAAAAAAAAGAAGAAAACCCATTTAGTAATAGCAGCAAAAAGAATAAAATGCTCAAGAATAAACTTAACAAAGAAATAAAGTTACTTGTACATTACAAACTGCAAAACATTATGGAAATGAAAGAAATCAAAGATTACAATGAATGAAAAGATATTCCTTGTTCCTGCATCAGAAAAGAGCATTGTTGAGAAGGCAAATACTCCTCAAACTGAACTTCAGATTTAAAGCAATCTCTATCAAAATCCAAGCTGAGTTTTTGTTGTTGCAGAAATTGCTAAGCTGATTTGTGTGTGTGTGTGTGTGTGTGTGTGTGTATGTGTGTGTGTGTGTGAGAGAGAGAGACGGAGTTTCACTCTGTCACCCAGGCTAGGGTGCAGTGGCGCGATCTCAGCTCACCGCAGCCTCCACCTCCTGGGTTCAAGCAATTCTGCCTCAGCTTCCCTAGTAGCTGGGACTACCGGCATCTGCCACTACGCCAGGCTAATTTTTGCATTTTTAGTAGAAACAGGTTTTCGCCATGTTGGCCAGGCTAGTCTCGAACTCCTGATCTCAGGTGATCCACCCACCTTGGCCTCCCAAAGTGCTGGGACTACAGGCGTGAGCCATTGCACCCGGCCATAGTCCTAATAGTCATATGGACCCAGAGTAACCAAAGTGATCTTGAAAAAGGAAACGTTGGAGGGATCACATTTCCCAACATCTCGCTTGCTACGGAGCTGCAATAACCAAGACTGGCACCGGCATGAAGATGGACACGGAGGAATGGAACAAAACGGAGTCAGAAATCGCCCCGCAGATCCACAGCCAGCTGCTTTCTGACAAGGGCACCAAGGCCGTCTGTCAAGCAGGTGGCCGCTGGAGTCCATCACCGGGCGCAGAAGGCCGAGCGCTGCTGCCTGCTGCATCTTGGTCTCAGAGTCACCAAGAAAATCGCAACACAGTCAGGCACTGCAGGGGAAACGCTTTACCCACCTGGAGAACGGACAGAGCAAGGCTGGGTGCTTGTAGGCGTTGGCTCCCCGTGGCCCGGTGGGTCCCTCTCAGCAGCCGATGCCAAGCACCCTTCCTGTGCTGGGATTGAGGGACCTGGCTGCCTCCCCACGGGGGACAGATACAGCAGTGGGGTTGGCCAGGTGCCGGATGACACTCACAGTGAACAGGATGAAGGACACACTGATTCTGGAACAGGGAATGTGTTCCCACACAAGGCGGGAAGCCCAGCGCTGCCTGTGAGGACTCCACTACTTGGTGCGAAAGTGTGCCAGGCCCACAGTCCTTTCTTAGGTGGCTGAGCATGGTCAGACTGCACGCAGAGACCACCTTCTCGACACCATGCAGTGAGGGAGGATCGTCTCTCCAACAAATGCTGCTCAACGGTCGCACCTCCACATGCAAAAGAAGGAAGCCGGACCCCTTCCTTAGATCACAGACCTAAATGCAGGAGTTGAAATCACAAAACTCCTATGAGAAAATCTAGGAGTAGACTGGGCGGGGTGGCCACACCTGTAATCTCAGCACTTTGGGAGGCCGAGGCAGGTGGATCACCTGAGGTCAGGAGTTCGAGACCAGCCTGGGCAACATGGTGAGACCACATCTCTACTAAAAATACAAAAACTAGCTGGGCACGGTGGCTCATGCCTATAATCCCAGCTACTCAGGAGGCTGAGGCACGAGAATTGCTTGAATTTGGGAGGCGGAGATTGCAGTGATCTGAGATCATGCCACTGCACTCCAGCCTGGGTGACAGAGTAAGACTCTGTCAAAAAAAGAAAGAAGTAGGAAGGCAGGTAGGCAGGCAGGAAGGAAGGAAGGAAGAAAGGGAGGAAGGAAGGGAGGAAGGAAGGGAGAAAGAGACGAAGGAAGGAAGGTAGGGAGGAAGGAATGAAGAAGGAAGGAAGGTAGGAAGGAAAGAAAGAAGGGAGGGAGGGAGGAAGGAAAGAAGGAAGGAAGGAAGGAAGGAAAGAAGGACTAAGAGTAAATCTTGCTCTAGGCAAAGGCTTCTTAGACATAACAGCAAAGCACAGGTAACAAAATTGGACTTCATCAAAATTAAAATTGGACTTCATCAAAATTAAAAACTTTTGTGCTGCAAATAATATCATCAGGAAAGTGAAAACACACCCCACAGAGTAGGAGAACAACATTTTAAGTTATATGTCTGATAAGGGACTCATTTCTAGAATATACAAAGATGTCTTACACCTCAACAATAAAAAGATAAAGCATTCAACCTAGAAATTGGCAAAGTATTTGAATAGACATTTCTCCAAAGAAGATACACAAAATGCCAGTAAGCACATTATAGATGCTAAATATCATGAGTGTTTAGAGAAATGCAAGTCAAAACACAATGAGACGATATCATTTCACATCCAGGAGAATGGCTTAAATTAAAAACAGACAATAACAAGTGTTGACAAGGATGTGGAGATATTGGAATACCCATTCATTGATGGTGAAAAATGATGCAGCCCCTTTTTAAGACAGTTTGATGATTCCTCATAATGATAAACACAGAGTTACTATATGATCCAATAATTTCAATACCCAAGAGAAATGAATGCATATGCCTACACAAAAACCTGTACATGAATATGCATAACAGCATTATTCATAATACTCCAAAAGCAGAAACAACCCAGATGGCTGTCAGCCGATAAAGTGGAATATTATTCAGCCATGAAAAAAGCTGGAGTACTGATGACATGTTGCAACACGGATGAAACTCAAAATCATTGTGCTAAGTGAAAGAAGCCGGTTGCCAGAGTACAAAGTGTGTAAACAGGCAGGGAGAAAATAGATTGTATAAATGATTTCCTAAGGGTAGAGAAAGAGAAGGATGAAGAGTGACTGCAAGGGGCAGGGGGTGTCTTTTTGGGGTGATGAAATTGTCTAAAATTAAACTGCAGTTACTTTGTGCAACTCTGTGAATGTGAACTTTAAATGGGTGAATGTTATAGCATTAGTTATCTCTCAATAAAGCCATAGAAAAGGAAAAAAAGGGATAATTTTTTTATATATAAAAAATCCATGGCTGGGCGCGGTGGCTCACGCCTGTAATCCCAGCACTTTGGGAGGCCGAGGCGGGTGGATCACGAGGTCAAGAGATCGAGACCATCCTGGCCAACATGGTGAAACCCCGTCTCTACTAAAAAAAATACAAAAGTTAGCCGGCGTGCGCCAGTAGTCCCAGCTACTCGGGGGACTGAGGCAGGAGAATGGCTTGAACCTGGGAGGCAGAGGTTGCAGTGAGCCGAGATCGCGCCACTGCACTCCAGCCTGGCATCTGGCGACAGAGCAAGACTGTCTCAAAAAAAAAAAAAAAAAAATCCGTGACACAAAAATGGATAAATTCAACCATACAAAAATTGTCATATTTTAATGGCAAGCGGTTCCACAATGTCAAAAGAAAATACATAAAGTATAAGCCACTCACAGCATAGATTCAGGGCTAATTTCTTTAATGAATAAGAGCTTTCATGAATGGATAAAACCAAGCGCCGGTGAATTTGTGATAGGTTACCCAGCAGTCACAAAACAGCCCGCAGCGGTGGCTGAGAGGTGCAGGGGTTTCTTTCTGGCTTGGGGTACATGTCCGTCTAGGGTTTGTGGACATTCTCTGCTCCTCAGGTACTCAGGGACCCTCTCAAACGCTGCCAGTCCACCACTCCAGGTAGAAAGAGCGTCAAGGGCTTCCAACCGTCCATTAAATGTTCAACTGGTAGTGAAACATTCGTAGTTACCCCATGTGTATTTGTAGCCCTAGGCAGTAGATTTCATTGCCAACTTTTGAATTGTATATAAATGGAAATATACCACGTGCTTTGTTCTTTTCCCTTCTTTCTTTTTTTTCTTTTTCTTTTTTTTTTTTTTTTTGAGACAGGCTCTCACTCTGTCGCCAGGCTGGAGTGCAGTGGTGCAATCTCGGCTCACTGCAACCTCCGCCTCCTGGGTTCAAGCAATTCTCCTGTCTCAGCCCCCCGAGTAGCTGAGACTATAGGTGCCCACCACCATGCCCGGCTAATTTTTGTATTTTTAGTACAGATGTGGTTTCACCATAGTGGCCAGGCTGGTCTGGAACTCCTGATCTTGTGATCCACCCGCCTCAGCCTCCCAAAGTGCTGGGATTACAGGCGTGAGCCACGGTACCAGGCCACCAAGTTCTTTTTTTCTCATTTTGTTACAGGCACGCACCCCCATGCCCGGTTAATTTTTTGTATTTTTAGTAGAGACGGGGTTTCACCGTGTTAGCCAGGATGGTCTCAAACTCCTGACCTCATGATCCGCCCACCTCAGCCTCCCAGCCTCCCAAAGTGCTGAGATTACAGGCATGAGCCACCGCGCCCGGCCTGAAGTTGCTTTTTTGTATCTTTTGCATTTCAAGCACAGGCCCTACCTACTCAAAAACAAAGGCACAACACTGAACGTATCACGGAGTAAACTGGACGTTAGAGTCCCCCACTGCGGGGGAGGTGAGGTCACCAAGCCGTGCAGCTCCCCGGGGACCTGGTCTCCCTGGCCTCCATCCTGTCTGTTTTATTTTATTTTAACTTTTCTTGTTTGTTTGTTTTGTCTTTTGTTTTAAGGGAGAGGGCTATTTTAACTTTCAAGATGGATGTGACTTTCAGATGACTGATGGTTTCAGATTTTTGCTACTTTTTTGGGGGCATTATCCCCGGATCTTTTCAAAGTAGTAATGACAGTAAAACAACAGAAGAAGTCCATGTCAGAATCATGATGACCCTCGTTGTTAAACACATACATTCATCTTCCTTCAGCCAGCAGGGAGCACCTCCTAGGCGCCGGGCCCGATTTAGAGGCTGCACTGAAGGGTATTCCTGGGCTTTTGCTTCTTTTCCTGAGCTACCTCAAGCATCCTGCAGCACGCACGTTTCCCACGGAGGGGACAGCGGCCCAGAGCTCAAAGCCACTGAAGTGGCCGGGGCCTGGAGCCTGCGGAGGCGGAATTCATGGACTCAGGGAATTTACAGGCTCTGCAGAGACAGTCAGGCTCCCCGGCCCAAGCACCCAGGGTGTGCCGAAAGTTCAGATGTCACGTTCCTAAAACATCAGCCTGTCTGTTTCCAGGCCCGGCCACCCCAGGCTGGACTTTGGGAAGTTCTGAACGAGCATCATTCCAGCTTCGCTGCATTCCCCAGCGCCCTGCAACCCAGCGTAAACAACTCGGGCGCTTGGAGGGTTGCTAGGTTATCGACTCTTCAGGAAATGCAGGCACCACGTGTGAAGAGTCTGCACAGCAGAGCGAGGGGCCACGGCTGCAAAGCGCGCCCGTCCTGCAGCCAGGCCCTCCGCGGCCTCTCCGGAGCCCTGAGTGCCCAGGGGCCGAGGCATGGCGTGGCTCCCACCTCCCCTGGCACCACCCGCTGCCCGGCCTGTGTGCTGCGAGAAGGGGTCACTCGGTTCTGAGAGAGCTCCTGGGTCCCTGGGCAGACGCCCAGGCTCACTAGCGCGGCTGTCCCTGGGGTATTTCCGCGGGAGCAGGGAATGTTCTCTTTCATGTCTTCTCTGAGCCGCCAGGGCCGTGACCCAGGATTTGCTGTTTCTTATGTTTAAAGCTCGCGTTGATGGTCTGGCTGCCACCAACATTCTTCCCCCAGAGACAGTGAAGTACAAAGGCCGGGTGAATGTGAGCTGGGGACCCGGGACACCCAGGAAAGGACAAGGGAACCCAGCAGAGCGGTCAGTGCCTTCCCCCTCCCCGGCTGGGCCTGGTGCGAGGGTGCTCCATGGCAAACCTTTCCCTCTCTCCACAGGCAGTTCCGCAGGGCCTGTGCACACTCTCGGCCCTTCTCTCTGGGTTGTCTTCTGTCCACCCCAAGGCCCGTGTCCAGCGGGCAGG
Source organism: Plecturocebus donacophilus (assembly GCA_004027715.1). Taxonomy (NCBI): domain Eukaryota; kingdom Metazoa; phylum Chordata; class Mammalia; order Primates; family Pitheciidae; genus Plecturocebus; species Plecturocebus donacophilus. Next base: position 14,658 of record PVKP010040857.1, read on the forward strand.
TGCAGCTCCTGATTGGGAGTCCGAGCTTCCGAAGCGGGGGGAGGCTGTCCTTTGTCACCCCCATGGCAGCAGGGACCACATGAGGCTGCAGCTGCCCCGGTCTTGGCGCTGTCCCTCGGACCTGAGCTCTTCCTGTGCGTCTCAATCTGTATTCTCCTTAGTACTCCTAAAGCGCGGCCACTGCCCACCACAAGTTTTTCTGACGGACGTCCAGAATCTATTCAATTATTTCTCTCGTTTATGAATGTTGAGTTTTTTGCCACTGCATAAAATGCTTCAATGTGCATTTCTCCAAAGTGGGATTGGAGATTGTACTGCTTTTTATTAGGCATGGCCAAACAAGACTCCAAGGATTATGTAGCCCAAGCAACGTGGAGCAGCGTCTGTTTTTTAACCTCCTGCCAGTCCTGACTGATGCTGGTATTTTCAGTTTATTCATCCATTTATTTTTCCTGGTTGTGTGATCCGTAAAAACGATACATCTTTGTTCTGTTTGGTTTTTAGTTTTCTTATTTCCACAGGTTGTTGGGGAGCAGGTGGTTCTGGTTACATGAGTAAGTTCTGTAGTGGTGATTTCTGAGTTTTGGGTGCACCCGTCACCCGAGCAGTATACACGGCACCCATTTGTAGCCTTTTATCCCTCACCTCCTCCCACCCTTTCCCCAAGTTCCCAGAGTCTATTGCGTCATTCTTATGCCTTTGCTTCCTCATAGCTCAGCTCCCACTCACGAGAGAGAACATACTATGTTGTGTTTTCCACGCCTCAGTTACTTCACTTAGAATAATAGTCTCCAGTCTCATCCGGGTTGCTGCAAATGCCATTAATTGATTCCTTTTTTATGGCTGAGCAGTATTCCATCAAATATATATATATATGCACACCACAGTTTCTTTATCCACTTGGTGATTGATGGGCATTTGGGTTGGCTCCACGATTTTGCAGTTGCAAGTTGTGCTGCTGTGAACGTGCGTGTGGAAGTATCCCTTTCGTACAATCACTTCTTTTCCTCTGGGTGGATGCCTCAGAGTGGGATGGCTGGGTCAAAGGGCAGTTCTACTTTTAGTTCTCTAAGGAATCTCCACATTGTTTTCCGCAGCAAATTTTTACAGAAGTTGGAAAAATAGTGGACTCCGGCTCTCAGCCCCAAAGGCGCCGACGTGAGCGCAGAGGAATCACAGGAAGCCCGAGACCAAGCCCCCCACGGCCAGGCTGGGCTCGGGGGTGGGGCTTCTCGTCCTTGGCACTGCTGACATTTGGGGCTGGAACCATCTTAGTTGTGGGGAGCTGTCCTGGTCTTTCCCCACTAGATGCCAATAGTACCATCAAGTCGTGACAGCCAGAAGTATCTCCAGATGTAGCTCGAAGTCCCCAGGGACAACATCTCCCTGATTAAGAGCCCCTGCCCTGGGCAGCCCAGCCATCCCCTGGGAGGCTCAGCAGACCTCAGCTGGCAGGAAGGAGGGAGGGAGAGCGCAAGGGTCCGTCCTGATGCCAGGCTCTGCCTCCCAAGGCTGTGTCTGGGCTGCTTCCTCCCCCCCCCACTCAACACAGGAGGGGAGGCTCCCTCTGGGGCCAGGTGAGCAGGACCGAGTGCACAGTGCCTGTTTGGAGCAGGGCAGGAAAGCAAAAGACCTTTACTGCAAAGAGGTGCTCAGGAGCCAGCTGAAGGAGGGCTGGCTCAGGGGGGAAGCCGTGGCAGAGCCCCTCGGCCCAGGACCACCGCGTGGGCAGCATCGTCTGCGCAGGGTGGAAAGCAGCGATCTGGCTCCGTCCACAGGCAGTGACCCTGGAAAAATCCCCAGAGCAAAGGCCAGGGACAGCCAGCAAGGCAGAGCCATGGCAAGGCTCGGGCTGCATTCCCACTGGAGGTCAGGACCAGAACCTGTGCTGACCCGGCGCATCTCAGGAGGGGCAGCGGCTCTGCAGAGACGGCGAATGTGCCTGCTCCCCGCATCGGCACCGCACGGCCCAGCCCCAGCCCTTCCCACCCGCACCTGCCTGGCTCCCTAGCTGCCCACCCCACCTCCACCCTGACCCCCTCCAGTGCATGCCCCACCCCAACAGCAAAGCCTGCTATTCGCAAGGACAAACATATGCAAGCACCAGGGGCCACTCTGCCTCCACCAATCCCAGATACTGTTTTCCATGATTGTGTAAATCTGTGCTCAGTGTCTGATTCCCCATTGGACTTTCATCTCCAGGAAGGTAGGCCGGGCTGTGGTTTGCTAAACTGTCTGTCTCCAGCACCAAATAGTAACTGCACCGTAGGCTGGCTCCGCAGTCATTGGGCAGGTAAATGAATGGATGAAATCGGCGTGGACAAGGGCTGTCTCTCCTTCTGGCTGCAGGGGCCCAGATTCCAGACCGCAGTTGGCCCTTGAAGGTACCGTCCAGTCCAGCCGCTGGTGCCCTGAGTGGCTTCTCTAGACGGTGGAAACCTTTGAAGGGTGGCAGTGGCGCTGAGGGACCATCTGCGGGACAGTGGGGAGCCTGAGGTCTCAGTTAGGTGTTGAGGCTGAGCCGGGACCTGAGGCTAGATCAGTCTACTCCAGAGAAGAGAAGGCCACTAGGGGCCAGCAAGACCACTGCTGTGAACTCAGTCCCCTGCTGAGACCTGGCAGGGGTTGGGCGAAGCTAGTCTGGCAGGCGGGAAGAAGGGAACACAAAGGGATCGGTGAAAATAGAGCTTTGTGAGTGGAATTTCTTCAGAGCCTGAGGCCCAAGGAGTCTCCGAGTGACCCGAGTGAAAATGGGAACAGGCGTAGGGGAGTAGACATTCCCACTGCACAGGGAGGAGATGCGGAGGACGGGAAGCTTGCTCTGCCCAGGGTCCCTCTTGCCTCCTGGGGAAGCTGACCTAAGCGAGGTGGGGCCGCGTCCGAGGGGCCCTGAGGCCACCCCAGCCTGCTGCTGTTTCCCACGCCTCCTCCTCAGCTGCAGTGGAGAGAGACTAGGTCCCAGGAGGGAGGCTATTACAGGGCCTGACCCAGGCAAACCCGGAAGCCAGCGCCGGAGTCTCCAAGGACTGGCCCTGTGAGAACAGCCGTGAAGACTCCCCACCGAGAGGCTTAAGGGAGCTCCTCAGTGGCCACTCTGTGCCCGCCGGGCACTGGCCCCAGAACGAGGCCCCGTCCAGGGCTGGCCCCCTCTGGCTCTGCTCCAGATCTTGGTCCCGGGGCCCTGGAAAGCCCTTCCTGACTTCAACCTTCGGGCCGCAGTCACTGAAAGAGAAGAAGCGCATTCCGCAAGGGGGTGCTGGGGGTGCTGTGTGAGGGTGGGAGCCAGGAGAGGGCCCTCTGGGTTCTTCCAGCTCAGCAAAGGGCCGGGTGACAGCATAGACATGCGGAGTTCTTTCTGCATGACCAGGTGGAAGACTGAAATCCCCCTGGGAGAAAAGAATCTAGTGTGTCCCGTGCTGCAGATTCTCGGTAAGATCACTCAAACGCTTCTGCCGCCCAGTCTCTTGGCAAATGCGCGTCTCCCTGGAAATGCTGATTCTGGCCGATTAAGCCATCGGCACCTCACACGGCAGCAGGGTCCTCCTTTCCATTCTCTCTGGAACTGTGTCTGCTCAGGGGCCTGCGGGGCGTGGGCAGGGCAGGAGGGTCACGTCCCGACCCACGGCGGTGCTGCACGCTTAGTGTCTGGGGAACGGGACGCGCTGGCAGAGTCAGAGCCCCAGACCCCAGCCAAGCTGCATGGCGCTCTGGGAGAGGCTCCCAGCCGGGGTGCAGCAGGGGCTGGAACACCGGGGAAACTGAGACCGAAGCCCTGTGAGCAGAAAGAACGCACACAGGGGAGGTCACGAAGGCTGCTGCTCTCTAGGGTCCCCTGAGGCCGAGGTCCTCACTAGACCGACCCTCCACAGCACCAGCCAGTCCACCACCTGCCGGCGCCAGGGGCTCTGGGCTCTGGCTCTGGGCTGGGACAAGACCTTACCATGGAGGCATGCACTCTCAGGGACCCCAGCCTGCTGTCTGTGAGCCTCCTTTCTCTCTGGTCAGATAGCAGGACTCCCTGGAGCTCAATGGTAGCAGCAGTGGGACGTCCTTCTCAGTGCCCTCTGCACCTTCGGCTGAGTCCCTGCTGCCCGGCTTCCTCCAGCCTCATCATCTCCTACCCAGGACAGGTTGGCTCCACCACCCCACCTGCTTTCGCTTTCCTGTCCCTTGGTGGAACCATGCGTCAAGTTAAGCATTTGAAGTGATCTCACCGAGAATCTGCAGGACAAGCAAGACTAGATTCCTTTCTACCAGAGGGGATTTTAATCTTCCACCCAGTCATGCAAAAAGAACGCCACATTTCTGTTCCCTGCCCTTTGCTGAGCTGGAAGAACCCAGAAGGCCTGCCCCTGGCTCCCGCATTTATTGAGGGACCTCAATAAAGAAAAATTCATTTTACAGTCAACAATATGCAGGAACAGTAGAGATGGCAGGGGCCTAGCAGTATTTACTGGATGGGCAGAAGGAAGGAAGAAAGGAGAGATGGAGGGAAGGAAGGGAGGGAGGGAAGGAAGGA
>PVKP010040858.1:0-19175 GCA_004027715.1 Plecturocebus donacophilus
GGGGTGGGGAGTTGCGGGGAGATAGCATGGGGAGAAATGCCAGATATAGGTGAAGGGGAGGAAGGCAACAAATTACACTGCCACTTGTGTACCTATGCAACAATATTGTATGTTCTTCACATGTACCCCAAAACCTAAAATGCAATAAAAAAAAACAACAACAACAACAAAAAAACAAAACAAACAGAAACCAAAAAAGAAAAAATCAATGTAAGAATAAAACAAAACAATTTTAAATTTTAACCGCTTATTTCAAAATAGTTTGACTCACAAAAGTTACAAAAATAGTACAGAGATTTTTCTCTATACCCGTCACCCACATCCTTCAATATTTATAAAACCCTATTGCATTGTCAAAACCAGGAAACTGATGTAGGCATAATACTATTCTAATTGATTTTAAATGTTTATTTATTCCATAATTGACTTAACTAGGGAGTTATCCAGAAACAGCTACTGCAAACCTTGGATTTCCTGGCCCAAGAAGTTGCAATTAGTCTCCATGAAAACAGCCAACAGCTTATACTTTAGAAATGTTCATGACATCCTATTGCTGTGAGGGAGCCAATGTGGTTTACCTCGTCATGGCAATTCCTCCTTGAGAACCATGCATGTGGGCAATGAGAATGAATCATTGTTGAAGGGTATTTTATTCTTTGAGCAAATGCATTAGCAACCATGTCTAGCTGACCTGGTAACCATGAAAAATAATAAAAGATGAGGGACTGTTCATTAGATCACAGTCTTTTGGCTGGGCACAGTGGTTCATGCCTGCAGTACTTTGGGAGGCCAAGGTGAGTGGATCACTTCAGGCCAGGAGTTTGAGACCGGCCTGGCTAACATGGTGAAACTCCGTCTCTACTAAAAGCACAACAAATTAGTTGGGCATGGCAGCGGGTGCCTGTAATCCCAGCTTCTTGGGAGGCTGAGGCAGGAGAATCACTGGAATCTGGGTGGCAGAGGTTGCAGTGATTTTGCCATTGCACTCCAGTCTGGGTAACAGAGTGCAACTCTGTCTAAAAAAAATAATAATAATAATAAATTACAGTCTTTAAAGAATCTGCTGCTAATAGAAGAGAATCTGGATTTTTTTTTTTTTTTTGACACAGAGTCGTCATCTAGGCAGGAGTGCAATGGCGCAATCTCAGCTCAGTGCAACCTCTGAGTCCTAAGTTCAAGCGTTTCTTGTGCCTTGGCCTCCTGAGTAGCTGGAATTACAGGCACACATCACCATGCCTGGCTAATTTTTGTATTTCTAGTAGAGACAGGGTTCCGTCATGCTGGCCAGGCTGGCCTCAAACTCCTGACCTCAAGTGATCCACCCGCCTTGGCCTCCCAAAGTGCTGGGATTACAGATGTGAGCCACTACACGTGACTGAAAATCCAGATTGTTGTCCAAGATTGCAGAATAAATTGCCTGGGACAAGAAAGTCAATGAGTAAGGATAGGTAAGTCAATGGACTGAGTAGGGGTAAACTCAGTCTTGCACAAACAGAATTCAGAGGGCATTTGGGTGGGTGGGTGGTGGTGAGAGGATTGGCAAAGATAGGACAAAATTGAGCCCCATTAAAGAACAATAATACAAAGGACAAAGTTGAGAATATAAGGCAAAGAAGACAAATGTAAAAAGCACATTTTTAATCACTGACTATTGATTCTTTCCCTGCATAACCTAATTTAACCAGTTTAACAACCTTAAAAGGTTAGTAGGAGTGTTCTTATTTCATAGATAAGGGAACTGAGGCTTGGAGACAGGAGAGATGTCTAGAGAAGACTGTTTTTTTTTTTTTTTTTTTGAGACGGAATCTCACTTTGTTGCCAGGCTGGAGTGCAGTGGCGTGATCTCGGCTCACTGCAACCTCCGCCTCCTGGGTTCAAGCGATTCCCCTGCCTCAGCCTCCTGAGTAGCTGGGATTACAGGTGCCCGCCACCATGCCCAGCTAAGTTTTGTATTTTAGTAGAGATGGGGTTTCTCCATGTTGGCCAGGATGGTCTCGATCTCCTGACCTTGTGATCCGCCCGCCTCAGCCTCCCAAAGTGCTGGAATTACAGGTGTGAGCCACTGCACCCGGTCTAGAGAAGACTGTTTCTAAAAGGGTATGTGGTTAGCTGTATTCTCGACATGCTTCACACCTTCCCCCGATCCCCTGCCCTTGAACAGTCTCTGTCTTCCCATCCATTGTCTATTCTACCTTCAAAACATTTCTCCAGTTCATCCACTGCTTCCCACCTCCTGCTTTGCCACTCTGGCTACCATTGTGTTTCATATACAGTCTCCTGATTCTCCCACTTCCTAATCTGCCCCCTGCTGTTCTTTCAACAAAACCCAGAGAAACCCCCACAAATACACATCTGATAAAGATACTGCCCTCATTAAAACCCTCAAAGGCTTCCTTGCAATTACTGTAAGAATCTCAAATGCTCATGCTGGCCTTCAAGACCCAGCATGACCTTGTCCCTGCCAGCCTCTCTGGTTACATCTTCATCATCTCCTTCATCCTTGCACCCCAGTAGTGTGGTCCTTTCATTTCTCTAACTGCATCCTCGCTTTCCTTCTCTGTGCTCTTTACTGATGCTCTCCTTGCTAATTAAAATACTTTCCTTCTACTTTGTACTGATGAAGTGACATGTCTTGCAATTCTCACTTGAAACATCACTTTTCTAACTCTCCAAATTAAAGTAAGCCTCCTGTACTTATTGACAGTAGCATATTTTTCTTTGGGACATTTCACAATATTGAATTATGTACTTGTTTGTGTGATAATTTTTTTTTTTTGAGATGGAGTTTCGTTCTTGTTGCCCAGGCTGGAGTGCAATGGCATGATCTCAGCTCATTGCAACCTCTGCCTCCCTGTTTAGAGCAATTTTCCTGCCTCAGCCTCCCAAGTAGCTTGGATTACAGGCATGTACCACCATGTCTGGCTAATTTTGTATTTTTAATAGAGATGGGGTTTCACCATGTTGGTCAGGCTGGTCTTGTACTCTTGACCTCAGGTGATCTGCCCGCCTCAGCCCCCCAGAGTGCTGGGATTACCATTGTGAGCCACCATGCCTGGCCTGTGTGATAATTTTGTTTAACATCTATGTCTCCCTACTAGATCATAGCTCTACCTGGTGAGGGAGTGTGTTTTTATTGCTCACTATTGTATTTCCAGGGCCCCATGAAGTACTGCCATGTAAATAGGCTCTCCATAAATATTTATTGAGTGAATACATGGATGAATGAATGAATGAATGAATGAACTACACCTAGGATTGCTGACAATTCTGGCTTTTGAGATTTTAGTGTCATTTTTTATTTACTTTCTTAAAGAGAGGTAAGTTTAAAGTTATACTTTCACCTAGAAGACAGAAGAGTTTTTGAAGCAAAACCTTGAAGCTGGTGATGTGTGCCAGGTAATGAATGAATGTCCACCCAATTCAAAGTCCCTGTGTTGTGATTTGACATGCCCTCTGAGCTTGCCACAGTGAACTTGACCACAAAGACACTGCATGCACTGCCGACCACAACTAGCAATTGAGTAGCGAGTGGTGGTGTCAATCTTAAAAGCCTAAGATATTCTTAGATGCTTATTTTTATAATAAGTTTTATTATAGAGTTGCTAAAATGGGCCCAAACCATATGTCTCTCCATCGAGAAAAGTCAGAGCACTGACTGCATGAAACAGAACACTTGCAGAGACATTGAAAAGCCACTTGTTTGACTTTGAAAATAGAGCACTAGTGTTTTTTGCAACTCACAAGACAAGTCTTGGCTTGGAGCAGCACAATGAGAAGTGCAATCAAACAAACAGATAAAAAATTGTTTGTCTCTTCATTCAAGGTCGGTTTAGAATCACCGTGAAAGGTACATGCAATAACAGAAAACCTGGTGGAGCCCAAAGCTGCAGGAAAGATTGAAATTATCTTGGGTCAAAAAGCGGCAGCCAAGTTGAAAAAGGTGTCCTTATTGAGTGACACCATCAAATGGGTTCAAAAGACGTGCTTGAAAATTGGTGGAGAGTCCCAGAGGCAGCCAGTCCTTTACATTTTGATGAAAGGGGTGGTGACTTGGCTATTTTGCCATCTTTAAAATGATGAAGTCTATGAAGGCATGCTGATTTTCCCAATGCTGAATGGTATAGCAGCTGGTGAAGGAATTTTCAATAAGGTATATACATTTCTCAAGTATTGGTATTTGCCATTTAGTTCCAGAAACTTATTGTGTATATGTTCCTAAAGCACTCTGACCCTGAGAGAGAGGACAAACTGAATCCGATATTTAATGTTTGTGCCTCCTGACGGAGGCCCAATTTTTTGAACTTGAACGATCAATACAACAGTGTCTTGCTAATAATAGTCTTGCAGAACATTTTTCATTTGTTCTTCTTGATGGCAAGTAATTTATACCTTCATCAGAACAATTAAACATCTTTAATGATTTTTAAAGAGGGGGTGTAATTATATGCACATGGTAAAAATTTAAGCGGCACCAAGGGCGTTCAATGAAAATCAAGTCTCTTTCCTGACTGGAGACTAAAGTACGAGTGTTTCATGGCTCCTTTCAGAGAGATTCCATGCCTAGCATTTATGCATGCACGTAAATTCATTTCCTTTTTGAAATTAACACAAATGGCAGCATGCTGTATTCTCTCTCTTTTGAAACATTGTGGTAGGGCTGGGCACGGTGGCTCACATCTGTAATCCCAGCACTTTGGGAGGCGGAGTCGGGCGGATCACCTGAGGTCGGGAGTTCGAGACCAGCCTGACCAACATGGAGAAACTCGTCTCTACTAAAAATACAAAATTAGCCAGGCATGGTAGTGCAGGCTTGTAATCCCAGTTACTTGGGAGGATGAGACAGAAGAATCGCTTGAACCTGGGAGGCGGAGGTTGTCGTGAGCCGAGATCGGGCCATTACACTCCAGCATGAGCAACAAGAGCAAAACTCCATTTCAAAAAATAAAAATAAAAGTAAATGAAACATTGAAGTGAAATTCACATAGCAAAATTAGCCACTTTAAAGTGTGCAATTCAGTGGCATTTTACTCCACTCACACTGTTGTTCAGTTACCACTTCTACTTAGTTCTAAAACTTTGTGTTCTCTTTTGCAATTTACGATTACTCTTTCACTTAACAAGCTATCATGGAGACTGTTCCGTACTAATACATATAGATGCATGTCTTTCATCTTTGTTCTATGGGTAACCCTTGTGTCAGACCTGGAGGTGAGCTGCTCAGATCCTTCTTACAAAAAAAGGCTCGCTGTCCAGCTGGGAGGAATGGGGAGCTGACAGCCTTAACCTGGCAGCTCTTTCAGGGTCCCCTTAGCTGTTGAGTCATGGTCATTCTCTTCTTGGGGTGGTTCCCAGCCAGTGACTGAGGGTACAAGGGCCTGACCATTTCTCTAACAGGTAATCCTTGCTGCCTGCTGAAATGGTGGAGACTTTGTTAGCTCTAAATTGCACTCTAATGGCCCCTCCTGCCCAATCCTCTCTTCTTTTCTGGCAGAGATGTTACTCCCTAATGAATCTTTTGCATTCTATCTGGGCATGTGCTTTTCAGAGAACCCAACCAACATGTACAGTATCTCATGTATCCAGTCGTCTAAGGATTGACACTAAAATTGCTTCTGGTCTTTTGCAATTATAGATAGTGCTGAATACAAATCTTTGCAAACATACCTTGCACACATGCATGGGAATATCTGGAGAATAATTTCCCAGAGGTCTAATTGTGGGTCAATTTAAATTTTGCATTTAAAAACTTGGTATGTATTTTCTGATCACCCGCTCCTCCCAAGAGGTTCCACCAGCTTACAGTCCCATCAATCAGGGAAGAGGGATTTTTTTTTTTTTTTTGAGACAGGGTCTTGTCTTGCTACCCAGGCTGGAATACAGTGGTGTGATCATGGCTCATGGCAGCCTGGACCTCCCTGGTTCAAGCAATCCTCCTGCCTCAGCCTCCCCAGGAGCTGGGACAATAGCCACATGCCACCACACCCAGCTAATTTATATTTTACTTTTTGTAGAGACAGTCTCACTGTGTTGCTAAGGTGGGTCTTGAATTCCTGGGCTCAAGCAATCTTCCCACTTTGGCCTCCCAAAGCTCTGGGATGGCAGGTGTGAGCCACCACACCCTGCCTGAGAATTGTTTTCTCACACCCTTGTTAATAGAAGTATTATCACATTTTAAAATGTTTTCAATTTTATAGGTGAAAACATTATGTCATAGTAGTTTTAATTTGCTTTTATTTTACAATGAGTGAGATTGAATGTATTTTCAACTCCTTAAAAACGATGGCAAGCAAATAAAAACGATTGTGTATTGAAACAAGCAGAGAATATAAACATCTGCAATGGAATCTTAAAATAAAACATAGCACTTTAAAGAAATTGTCTGCCTGTAGTGGGCTACTTTGTGCTAAATTCCCCTACATATTTTGGTACAAATTCTCCTTCCTATTAAGGAAACTGTGATAGAAAAGTTTGAGAAGTCCTGCATGTTGTTGTAAGATTTTGTTAAAGTACAGGAGAAAAGGTGTCTACCTGTATAAGAGATTTCCTGAATACTGAATTTATTAGGTTTAGACATTATTAAGCATGTCTTAATTTAATATGTATAATGAGTTAAAATGATTTTTTTCGGGAGTTGTCGTGAGTTGGCAATTAGAATGTTTTAATTCCTACCATTAGTTACACTCTGTCAGGCTCCATGAGATAAACGTTATGACAGAAATGATTACGTTTCCTGTTTTCCCAAATGAGTCTTAGGAGGAACCAGGGCAGTGAAGGCTAAGCTCCCATTTCAAGTGTAACAGCTGTGAGGGAAAAAGACCAACGGGGAACTTGTCCTGTCTGATGACAGGAGCAAGTTGGGGCGACATAGGAAAGGAATATCATAACATTCTGAGTTCTGGTCACAGACCAAGGCTGTAGCTACTAATTAATTATCTATTTATTTTTATTTATTCATTTTTTGAGACAGTCTCACTCTGTCACCCAGGCTGGAGTGCAGTGGCGTGATCTTGGTTCACTGCAACCTCTATGTCCCGGGTTCAAGCAATTCTCCTGCCTCAACCTCCTGAGTAGCTGAGACTATAGGTGTGTGCCTATAGTCTCAGCTACTTAAGAGGTTGAGGCAGGAGAATTGAGGCAGCTGATTTTTTTTTTTTTTGTAGTTTTAGTAGAGACAGGGTTTCACTATGTTGGCCAGGATGGTCTCGATCTATTGACCTCATGATCTGCCCACCTCGGCCTCCCAAAGCGTTGGGATTACAGGCATGAGCCACCGTGCCTGGCCATTTTTATCTTTATTTTTTGAGGCAGAGTCTCACTCTGTCACCCAGGCTGGAATGCAGTGGCGTGATCTTGGCTCACTGCAAGCTTGCCTCCTGGGTTCAAGTGATTCTCCTGTCCAGCCTCCCAAGTAGCTGGGATTATAGGTGCCCACTATCATGCCTGGCTAAATTTTGTATTTTTAGTAGAGACGGAATTTTGCCATGTTGGCCAGGCTGGTCTCAAACTCCTGACCTCAAGTGATCTGCCTGCCTTGGCCTCCTACAGTGTTGAGATTACAGGCGTGAGCCACCATGCCTGGCCAATTAACGGTCTCTATCTATTCCATTTGGATGATGTTTTGAGATTCATTTTGCTTCTCTGTCTCCCTTAGGAGCAGGAGATGTGGTGAGGTATACTGGATAGACTAGAGGCTAGGCTGCTGTCACAAAGAAGTCCTAAGATGCAATGCTTCAAAAGTATGATTAGGACTTATTTTTCTCCCATGTTATAATCCAGGTGAGCCCAGGGTTGGGTAGGTAGCTTGGTTCCACGAACTTATCTAGGGACTTGGGCTCCGTCTGCCTTATTGCTTAGTCATATCCTGGAGTTTGTTTTTATTCATGTGACTGAAGCTGACTCATCAGCATCACATGCATGTTCTGGCTCATTGGAAGGGTGAAAGAGAGGAAGTTGAGGACCGGCAGTTCCCTTTTTAGGAAAGTGATGAAGATACTGACACATTACTTGCACTCACATTCTGTTCGTGAGAATTTAGTCACAAGGCCACATCCAGTTGCAAGGGAAGCTGAGATGTGAGATCCCAGTAGGGTGGCCACATGCCCTGTTAAAACTCCATGAGAGAGTATAAATGGAAGAAGAGGGGATAAATGTTGGAGGACAATTAGCCATCTATGCCACACAGACTCAGAGCCTGGCAGAATCATGATCCAAGAAAGGCAATAATTCTACGTCTGTCATCAGCCACCTCCATTCCAAGCCTCCTGAACTGGTACCACAAGTGGGCAAGATAGCGGCAGGTGAGAAGGTAGCACCACTTTCTCCTTTCTCCTTCAAATAGGCCAGAATCTGATATCAAGGGTGCCCAGTTAACTAACTTGGAAGCCATTCAGTCATTCAACAGATAATTAATGGAGCACCTGCTATGTGCCTGGCATTGCCTATGCTCTAGGTGCAGAGAGGTCCCTGTGGAGTTTCTAGGAGAGTGGAGGAGGTAGATGTCTAAGAGCAAAGAACTTCACAGCTAGATATAGAATTACAAATTATGATAAGTTCCAGAAGGAAAGAGTAGAGGATTCTGTGAAGAATATGAGATATGAATTTCATTTGTATTAGAGATAGAGGGAGGTCTTGGAGGGAATATTTAAGCTGAGATCTAAAAGATGTGCTGGAATTGGCTGATGGATGATGAAAGGGAAATAATGATCTAGGTAGACTGTCTTAATCCATTCAGGCTGCTATAACAAAATACCACAGGCTGGGTGGCTTATAAACAATAGAAACTTACTGCTTACAGTTCTGGAGGCTAGGAAGTCCAAGATCAAGGCATTGGCAAATTTGTGTCCAGCAAGGGCCTGCTTATTTTTTCACTGTATTTTGACATGGCAGAAGGGGCAAATGAGCTCGCTGGGGTATCTTTTATAAGGGTGCTAATCTCATTCATGAGGGCTCCACCCTCATCACCTGATCACCTACCAAAGATCTACTTTCTAATAGCATTACCTTCGAGATTAGGATTTCAACATATGAATTTTGGGCCACAGACTATAACAGAGGAATTAGCATAGTAAATGAGAAGGAGAGAAAGGAATTGTGTGGCTGGAGGGAGAGGCTGCGTAGTTCTTCTATAGACTTGTAGGCCTATATGCATCAGAGAGCTATTGTTGCATATCAAATTCTGTAAAAAGGTAGTGGCTTAAAACAGTAGTCACTTATTACTTCATAATTTGGCAGGCTGGAAGTCTAGGCTAGACTCAGCTGGGAGGCGTTCATGATCTAGGCTAACTCCTTTGTGCATCTGCAGTCAACTGTGGGTCAGCAGATGCTTCTGCTTCTGGGGTAGGGTGGTTGTTGGCTGGGGCACCTCAGCTCTCCTCCACATGGTCTCTCATCCTCCATTAGGCTAGTTCAGGCAGGCTTGCTTGCATGGTGGCAGGGTTCTATGAGAAAGTGGCTGCATGCAAGGCCTCTTGAGACTTACACTCAGAACTGGCACTCCATAATTTCTGCCACAGTCTATTGGCCAAAGCAAGTCCCACGGCCAGCCTAGATTCAAGTGGTGAGGAAATAGATTTTAACTCTTGATGGGAGGAGCTGCAAGCCGCATTGTCAACAGCAGGGTACAGGGAGGGGTGAATTATCAAGGGCATTTTTGCAACCAGGTGGGGAATTTGTGTGGTTGGAAGTCACAGGAGATTTTTAAGCAGGAACCAGCAGTAGCAGGGCACATGGCTAAGATCATTTGTGCTGCTCTGTGCTGGAAACTTTCAAGAGCTTATGTCTTACCTTTCCACGGTGGTTATGAACTCTTAGGATGCAAACTCTGTGGTGTCCTTTCCCCTCAGCTCCCTTGGCTGGAAACAAGAATTGAAAGCTCTGCTTGCAGCACCTCCAGGTTTCCCAGTGAGGTGCTGTTGAGGGGATTTCACACAGACAGCTTAACTTGTTTGGAGTTGCGAAGCTAATACCATCACCACAAGCTGAGCTGTGAAGAATTCCAGACTTGTCTAAATTATCATTTGTTTGTTAGGCCTCAAGGGGGTCCTCAAAGCCTAGTCCAAATTCTTTCTCTTGCAACACACAAGCATATTTGCCTAAACTGACATTTCCCTTTTGAGCATTTTTTTGGATAGTATTTTGCCAGCTATGGTGTGCTGGTTGTTAGGCTATTGTCTCTCAATGAACCCGTCCTCCTAGACTTTCCTCTGTGATAGTTTTTCTTTTCTTTCTTTTTTATTTTTTATTAAACTTCAAGTTCTTGGGTACATGTGCAGATCATGCAAGATTGTTACATAGGTATACACATGCCATGGTGGTTTGCTGCATCCATTCCCCTGGCATCTTGTAGGCCTATATGGATCAGACGGCTATTGCTGCATATTGAATTCCCTCGAAAGTAGTAGCTTAAAACAATAGTCACTTAATAGTTCATGATTTGTCAGGTTGGCAATTTAGGCTAGACTCAGCTGGGAAGCCTTTGTCATCTAGGCAGAGCTTCCTTATCTGTAGTTAGCTGTGGGTCAGCAGATGCCTCTGTGATATTGGGGCGGGGCTCTGTGGAGCACCGTTTTCTGTCACCAGCCAGATCCTCTGGCATGAGGGAGGCTGGAACAAAGGAAGAAGGGGAAGGGACACCCTCCTTTTTGTTTGCTTGCTCTTCTAGTAGCGTCTCTTCAGCAGTGATTCCTTACCTTGGCAAGGGACATTGATTACAGAGGAAATTGTCCCCGTTTCTAGTTTCTTCCCCCACACCCCTAGAACCAGCATCAGGAGCTCCCTTAGAAAGACCAGCATTGTCAGGGGCTGATCCCAGTTCCTGGTGGCTCCAGTCTTCCAGGTTCTAATAACCCCATGCTCTTCCCTGTATTCCTCCAGGGTAGTAACTACTTCATACAGTTTTTATCTCTTTGTTAACTCAAGGGTTCCCCTTTTTACTTTTTTAGTTCTCCCATACCATTTAAAAAATTCTGGACAATAAACTCATGAAGTTTCTGTTGTGTTATCCAAATCTTGACTGTGATATGTAATATATAAGATTATTTTAAATGATACAAGTTGAACACTCAAACAAAAATTTGAATGGGCATTTATTAGTATCATATATATTATGGAAAAATATAACTAATACACTAAACTCATTAGTTCTTGAATATGATTGTTTAAGATTAAAACAATAGGTTAAGAATGGGTTAAGTTAAAGAACATATTATGCAAATAGGCCAAGTGGAACACAGGCAAAATAGCTGTGGGTGTAGCTAGCTGTTGGCTGGGGCATCTCAGCTCTTCTCCACATGGTCTCTCATCCTCCATTAGGCTAGCTTTGGTAGGCTTGTTCACATTGTGGTAGGGTTCTAAGAGAAAGCATATGCATGCAAGAAATTTTGAAATTACTCTACTGAGGTATGTCTACTCTGCCCATTACTCCAATAATAAATATGTCCTTTTTAGAGGAAAAATAATCTTGATTCCAAAAAAGGATCCAGACAGATTAGAAAAGTCATGAAGCTTGATTTCCTACATTTCTTTACATTCCCAGGTCCATATGTGATGTCAACAGGGTTCCCAATGTAGCAGCCAACCATGGTCATTCCCCAGCACCTGAACTCCATCCTATAGCTGACTGTTCGTTGGATTTGAAGGCTGAGCTTTACACATTCAGATCAGTCAACAGTTGAGAGGGTTGGCTGCCATTTTGAAAGTCATATAGAAAGAGCTGTACAAAAGCAACCAGTGGAGTTTCTGAAGTTGGGGGCCCAGATCCCAGTGTTTCATCATCGTGGTGTTGCTGGGCGCTGAGTTGCTTTCTGGTGGCAGTCTGGAGCTCAAATACCAGACCTGGGAAGTCGGTGTATCGAGTTTGGAGAGGGGCTTGGGGAGGCTTGAGGAGCCACCCAGATGTCTTACCTGTAGCTGACAAAGCACAACCCGTAATGACATCCTGTTCTGAGAACTCTAATGCTATCTTTTTTTGCTTTCGTGACAAGGAGTTGAGGTAGTTATTTTTGTTCCAAGCAACTCCAGATGGGTGAAAGTCAACCCACACAGTCTGGAAAGGATACTAATCCTTCAAATTGGAGGCTTCACAAGAAGCACAGAGGTGGCCTGGCCTAATGAGGTTACCCCAGTGGAAACTGTACACCCAAAATGTGACTTCTGGATTATGTGCAAATGAGTAGAAAAGTACAGTCTACTAAGTGGAGACCTGGCATTAGACAGTCATTTCTGGAAACACTTCAGCAAAGGCAAAGTGGGGAATGTGTCCCTCCGTGACTGACACTCAGTGTCATGGCTTTAATTTTATTTCACTTCTGAGAGGAAAGTTGACATAGGTGAGATACAGATGGAAAGCAAGGGGGTATGAAGAATGATTTCACTTATACCTGAATGTGGCAGCACAAAATTTTCAATTTATACATCCAGTCCTTCACAGAGACTTCTTGATCTTTAGAGAGATTCTGATGTGCTAAAATTTTCTGGTTGAATGTTTTCCTTTAGGAATGGAGGTTCAGAGTTATAGGCAAAAGCAATTGAGAACCACAATTTTTCTAAGATAGCTAACAGTTCCACTTGAAATGATCAATATGATATAGAAAAAAAATGTTTCTTTGGTTTCTGCACTGATTTTAATCTTTTTTGGAACTTTTTCTACACAGTGTCTTAAAAAGGACCAGGTTTGCTATTTATTGATAGATCTTCCTGAATGTCTCATCACCAAAACTTTTTTAAAAAACATTGTTTCCTTAATCACTAAAGTTTGCCAAGTGTAGGAATGAAGCATATCAAGGCAATTGGCTTGTTCTTGATTTCTGAATTATTTTTGACTTCTTCCTTTTCTCGGCCCTATATCCAATCACTTCCCAAGCCCCACACATGGGAACTATTCATTCATTCACTCACTCATTCATTCATTCAATAAATGTTTATTGAGCACGTGATATGTGCAACCTTCTCCCTCAACCTGGAGATATTTATCCTCTAAGTTTTCATTCAGTGCTTTTTATTGTGGACCTTAGCACCTGGTGACATGAGATATCTGTCATTGGCCCAGAAAGTGTTCTGACATCTTTGGCATCACAAGCATCACTTAGATTAGTTTATTTCCTCTCTTGTGTCCAAGCATAAGTATGATAATGATCAGGTTTGCATATATCCATCCATTTAAATAGAGAAATAAATATAACAGAGATCAGGTGTGGTGGCTCACACCTGCAATCCCAGCACTTTGGGAGGTCGGGGTGGGTGGATCATCTGAGATTAGGAGTTCGAGACCAGCCTGGGAAACATGGTGAAACCTCTACTAAAAATACAAAATTAGCCAGGCATGGTGGTGCTTGCCTGTAATCCCAGCTATTTAGGAGGCTTTGGCAGGAGAATTGCTTGAACAAGGAGGCAGAGGCTGCAGTGAGCCAAGATCATGCCACTGTACTTCAGCCTGGGCAAAAAGAGCAAAATTCCATCTCAAAATAAATAAATAAATAAAATATAACAATTACCTCTGTTTATTAAACACATAATGTGTCAGGTACTATTGTGGTCACCCTGCAAAGACATGGACTCCACCACCCAGAATTTGTTTTAGATGTCAAGACTGATGATACACCACATGCACCAAGAGGGTAAGAAAAGGTTTACTGCTCATGTAATGAAGCTTTCTGAGAGAGCAGGGCAGACTCCCAAGCAGATCCAAAAATGGCCTCAGAAAACCAAGCAAGGAGACTCCCTTAGCATTTATGGTGGTTAGGGATGGGGATGAGGATGTGATATGGGTCTCGTGTGAGGGCTAGGGCTTGTCGGGTATGAATTTCCTGCTGGTGCCAGAGGAGAGAGCATCAGGCTTTCTTAGCTTGCCCAGATGTGGGGCAGAAGGGAAGCGGGAGGATGGAAGATGTTAGCAGTCCTATATCAAAAGTGGAGGCATACTGTTTTTTTCTTTATAATTTTTTAAATTATGGTAAAATACACAACATGAAATTTACCACCTTAACCATTTTTAAGTATATAGTTCAGTGGTATAAAATATATCCATATTGTTTTGCAACCATCACCACCATTTATATCCATAACTCTTCATCCTGTAAAATGAAAGCTCTATACCCATTAAACAATAATTTCCCCATTCTCTCTTTCTGGACCCCCTGGCAACCACAATTATACTTTCTCTCTAATTTTGACGACTCTAGGTGCTTCCTTTAAGTAGAACCATAGAGTATTTGTTTTTCTGTGACTGGCTTGTTTCACTTAGTGTAGTGTCCTACAACATCATTCATGTTGTAGCATATTGCAGACTTTCCTTCCGTTTAAAGGCTGAATAATATTCCACTGTATGGATATACCACATTTTGCTCATCCATTTATCTGTCAATGGATAAGCATTGGATTGCTTGCAGGTTTTAGCCATTGCGAATTATGCTGCTATGAACATGGAGGGGCATATAAATTATCTCTTCAAGAATCTGCTTTCAATTCTTTTGAGTTATGTACCCAGAGTCAAAATTGTTGGCAGGCCTTTCATTGCAATTTGCCCTTGATGTTTGACTGATGACTACAGTGTGCCATGTTTCAGTTAATTGAGTTTGAACTGGTTTAATTAAACCATTACAGTTCTCTCTGAGGCCTGTGTCCCGAGGCTGGTAGGGAAATTGAAAGTCCCATTGAATGACTTATTCAAGAGCCCAGCATTATGTCTGCTGAGAATTGAAATGTATGTTTTGTTCAGAACATAAAAGGATATAAGAAGTGTCTTAGGGAGGCTTTGGACTGTGGTTTTTGTATGTACAGAGACATGTGTGACCTTGATTTATATCTCGGGTATCTATGAGGCAAGAGATTCACGGAGTTCTGTACTCCAAAGGCAGAAACTCTGGGTGAAACGTTGTTGCTGCCATTGGCAAGACTAGATGGTCAGACCATTGGCAATGGTCCATAAGTCTGTAAAAGTGTGTGGATGGGGCTGATTATTAGCCAAGGCATCCTGTTCTAAGATTACTTTCTGAAGTTCCACCAATTATGTTAACCCTTGGGTCCTCTCCTTTTTCAAGAATCTCCTGGTTAGGGATGGAATGCAGCAGTTGTCTAACAAGCCCCATCACATTGAATGTGGTTAAGATCTTGCCCGCAAAGATTGTGTGCAGTGGCAAGCTGTTGAGTACCCCAGCAGAGGTATATTGTGTCCCTTTTTTGGTGGAGACAAAGCGCAGCTAGGAGACTAAAAATAGGCACTGAACATAAGAGATTTAGATAAATTGATGACTTCAAGGTATTTATTAGTTGTTGATTCAATGAAGTCAGTAATTTAAATAGCATTGGGTATGAGGACCTCAAGGGGTAAGGCATTGTGACATTAAAATTACAATATCATCCAGGTGAAATGGTGCACACTTGTAATCCCAGCACTTTGGGAGGCCACAGTGGAAGGATTGCTTGAGGCCAAGAGTTTGAGACTAGTCTGGGAAACATGGCGAGATTTGGTCTCTATACAAAATAAAAAAAATAGCTGGGTGTGGTGGTGCACAGCTGTAGTGCCAGCTACTCTGGAGGCTAAGGCAGGAGGATTGCTTGAGTCTAAAAGTTGGAGGCTGCAGTGAGCTATGATAGTGCCACTGCACTGCAGTCTGAGTGACAGAGAGACTGTCTCAAAAAAAGAAAAAAAAAACTTCAGTATCTATGGTAAGGCATTATTCCTTCCTTCCAACATAAAAGACAGGTCAAATTGAGCTATTAAATGGAGATGTAGCAGGAATAATCACTCCCTTTTCACAATGGACCTTGCATAATGAGTTTCAATCTTAAATGCCTTGTTTTGATTTATATTGGATCTTATTAAATATTCTAACTAGGGTCAGGGAGGTTCAGGGGGTCACATTTTGTGTTAAGCCCACTGTAAGTGCCAGAAACCTAATTTAACTTTAAGTTATCACACTTCTGGCTAGGGCATCCATGCCCACTATGAGATATTTTAGGGCCATGGACATTTTAACTAGATGGAGTTTAGGTAAGGCAGTATTTCTGGTGGTTAAGAAATAACCAAATACCTATTTGTTTTCTATTTATATTCAGTAACTCTCCCACGATTATAGGGGGTACCTTGTTTAAATTTAGCAGGATCCCAGATATGACCATAATTTCAGCCCCTGTGTTGATGAAGGCCATTAAAATTTGCCAACTGGTACATCTCAGTAGACGTTGAAATTAATTCACAATCTATGCTGCAGAGCTGTAAAGGCCAATCTTTTATTTTTTTGTTGTATACATTCTTTTGGTGCATCTTGGATTTCCAATTGGGTCAAACTGTGGACCTCTGTTCCTGTTTTTTTGTTTTTGTTTCTTTCTTTCCTCTGGCTCTGGCCTCCAGGTGTTATTATTGTTATTATTTTTTGATGGTTACTGGATATTTTTCAGGGAGTGGGTGTTCTCTACCTTGCTTATATTTAGAAATTTCATCTTCCAAAGTGTCTGAAATTAATATAGTCTGAATTAGGGGCCTCCCTTTTAGAAATGGTTGCTTTATTGGGTTTAAGCTCTCAGGGTTTAAGTCGTGTTTGAATTAATCCTTTGGCTATGCCACCAGAATGCTAAGTGTATTTTTTTCTGTATAACTCTCAGGATTGACAGCTTTGTTGTGACAAACACATAGGCAGCAGCAGCAGCAGCAAAGCCATTTTGCAGGGTCCTAGTGAGTCACCTGTTTTTAGGAGTGCATATTCTTCCATTCAGGGGACCACCCAATGGCATGCATATTGCATAGGGCATCCATCTTTCCCCAAGCACTCTATAAAATGGGGGCTAAAGTCTGGTTGAGACATACAACTAATGGTAACAGAGGAAGAGTCATTCCCCTGAGCCTAGTGGCAGTCATGGCTTATGCTTGAATTGAGACATGCAAAGGAGTCCAGACACATGATCCAAGGTCACTTGAAGGAGGACCCCAATCCCATGCTCCTGTTTCTAAATGCCAATTAGTGCAACTTCTGATTTAGGTTGGTTAAGTATATAACAGAGGCTTGAAAGATCAGCAAATTCAGCAGAAAGCGACTCAGCTCAAATAGCAAGCCAGCCTTGCAGCAGTGGCACAACTCAAAGCACATGCAAGCCAGCAGGCAACACGGCCTGTTCACAAGTCAAAGCCAGAGAAGAATGACCCCCGGTGGTGGTGGCCATTGCCTAGGCACACTGCTCACAGAGTCGTGGTCACCTTGCGAAAGTGGGATGGATGCTATCATTCCAGATTTGTTCATATGCCTCCCCCCTACCCCCGCCAAACACACGCTATGACAAGGTTTATTACTCACATGATGAGTAAGGCAGCCTTCCCTAGTAGGTCCAAAATGGCTTGAGAAACCAAAGAATGGAAGTTGTCTTGGGTTTGATGGTACCTGGGGGATAGGGTTGGATTGTGGGTTCTCGCCCACAAGCCAGGCTTGTGTAGTGTTGAACTTCTTGGCATCATCAAAGGAGAGAACACCCAGGCTTTTCATTTTATTTTATTTTATTTGAGATGGAGTCTCACTCTGTTGCCAGGCTGGAGTGTAGTGGAGCGATTTTGGCTCACTGCAACCTCCACCTCCCAGGTTCAAGCAATTTTACTGCCTCAGCCTCCTGAGTAGCTGGGACTACAGGCACGTGCCACCATGCCCAGATAATTTTTGTATTTTTAGTAGAGACGGGGTTTCACCATGTTGGCCAGGATGGTGTCAATCTCTTGATCTCATGATCCACCTGCCTCAGCCTCCCAAAGTGCTGGGATTACAGGGTGAGCCACTGTGCCCAGCACAGGCTTTGTTATTGGCCTGTTCAGATAGGAGGCAGAAAAGGAAGAGGAAAGGATAGGGCTTGAAAGCTATCAGCAGTCTGATATCAAAAATGGAGTGAAATTATTACAGACACATTGTTCACCTTAATACCTAGTTACAGATGAGAAAATAGGCTTAAATAGGCCACATGGCTATTAAATTAATAAAATAGTGGAACTAGAGAACTAGAGTCAAACTCTGGCCCATCTGACTTCCAAACCTTTTCACTTTTTTTTTTTCCTTTTTCAGTAGAGATGGGGTCTTACCCTGTTGCCCAGGCTGATCTCAAACTCCTAGGCTTCAAGTGATCTCTACCTGCCTTGGCTTCCCAAAGTGCTGAGATTAGAGGTGTGAGCCACTACGCCTGGCTCAAACCTATTCACTCGACCGCTAGGCTACATTGCCTCTCAGGAGAAAGGGAAGGGTCTAAGCTCTAACAATCTGGGCTCTACAGATACCACGAAGGGAACATCAGTTATCAGTGAAGAACTCTATCCATTAATAAGGAGTTGGACAACATTAGAGTATAAAACAGAGAGAGGAATAGGAAATGTGGACCAATTTAGGCTTGAAATAAACGTTGACTAGAGATCTCTGTCCCTTGGTATGGTTGGCCAGAGTAACTCATTATAACTCTATTTGATTATATCCACTTAAAGTTGCTGTCCCAATAGTCTGTACAAGCATTGGTGGATTTACTGGCTGCAGTGCTCACAACTGTAATCCCAGCTCTTTGGGAGGCTGAGGCAGGCAGATTGCTTGAGCCCAGGAGTTTGAGACCAACCTGAGAAACATGGCAAAACTCCATTTCTACAAAAAAATTAAAAATTAGCCAGGTGAGGTGGCGTGCACCTGTGGTCCCAGCTATTCAGGAGGCTGAGGTGGGGAGAATCACCCAAGCCCGGGGAGGTGGAGGCTGCAGTGAGCAAGGTTGCCCCACTGCACTCCAGCCTCGGTGACAGAGCAAGACCCTGTTTTTAAAAAAAGAAAAGTATTGTGGGCTGGAGTCTAGTATCAATATTAATTGCAGAGTTTCTTAGCCCAGGGTAGGGGAGGAGAAAAGAAGAGTTCAGAGAAGGGGCATATGGATGAGCATCAACAGTTCTGTGAATCAGGCTGGGTGGGGTGGCTCATGCCTGCAATCCCAGCACATTGGGAGGCTGAGGTGGGCAGATCATCTGAGGTCAGGAGTTCAAGACCAGCCTGGTCAACATGGTGAAACCCCATCTCTACTAAAAATACAAAAATTACCGGGGCATGGTGGCACACACCTGTAATTCAAGCTACTCAGGACACTGAGGCAGGAGAATTGTTTGAACCTGGGAGGCAGAGGTTGCAGTGAACCGAGATCATGCCACTGCACTCCAGCCTGGGTGACATGCAACACTC